>CAWTZC010000151.1:0-12840 GCA_963919715.1 Microtus obscurus
AATTTATATCTCTTTAGAATCTCCTTTGTTTGTCTTATTGCTCTTGTTTTACAGCTTCCGGTGGTATCTTAAGTAAGGATACGAAAGGGAGGCGGGTTAGAAAAACTTATCTTGTTCCTGATTTTGGTAGAATTGGCTTTTAGTTTCTTTCCATTTAACTTGACGATGACTGTTAACTTACTGTTTAAAACCTTTTTATTATTTTTAGGTATATTCCTCATATCTCTACAATCTCTCAAAATCTTTATCATGAAGGAGTGTTAGATTTTTTTTATATTTATTTTATTTATTAACCTTGACGAAATCTTTATACATGTATATACCTACGGGCCAGAAGAGGCATAGGACCTCACTGCAGATGGTTGTAAGCCACCGTATGGTTGCTGGGAATTGAACTCAGGACCTTTGAAATGACGAGCAATGCTCTGCTTGTAAAACCATCTGTCAAGAAAGCCCCAATGATTTTTAAGTCTTTTTCTGCTCTGACATGATTGTGTGGATTTCAGAGACATCCATTGAAAACAAATGCAGAGACCCATAGTCGGCACTAAGCCAGATCTGGAGTCCTGTTGAAGAGAGGAGAAAGAGGAGAGAAGGATGGTCAAAGTCATCACAAAGAAACACACAGAAACAACTAGTCTGGGCTCATGGGAGCACGGACTAGACCAACAACCTTTGAACCTTATAGGACGCTAAGACCCTCTACATATGTCTGACGGGTGGCTGGTCTGTTTGTGAAATCGCCAGTGGGATCCGGGCGTCCCTGGCGTACCTGAGCTGGCTTTGAGAGCTTATTCTCATATTGAGTTTGCCTTGTTCAGCCTTATTAGAAAGGCCAGGGCTTGGTCCTCTTGTCGGTTTGATATCTTATGTCTTGGCCAGTACCCATGAGATCCCCTTCCTTTCTGAATGAAGAAACAGATGATGGATGGGAAGGCGGAGAAGGAGTTGGGGTGGGGGGTGCTGGGAGAATGGGAGAGAAGAGAGGAGAAACTGTAGATGGGATATAAAATACGATAAAAGTTGGTGTGTAAAAAAATGTCAAGAGTAGATGGGAGAACTAAGAAAACAAAGCCTTCTCAACCAACATGAGGGAAGGTCATATAAACTCACAGATGCTTAAGCAGCATTTATGGGAGCCTGCCCAGATTGCTTGGTCCTGTGCAAATATAATATGACTTCAGTTCAGTGTTTTTGTGGTTCCTGAGTGTGCAAATTGTGTGTCTCTGATTCTGGTGCTTTCTCTGCTGTTTCTTTTTCCTTCTGTTTGTTTGTTTCCATCCCAGCCTTCAATATAATAAAATTTGTATTCTATTAATGTAATTTATTTTATTATATTTTAAAATTCAAATTCATCTTATTCATTTCCTACCTGTATTCTGATTTTACAAATTTAGCTCAAAATGTAACATTGTGATTATGCAGTAGAGATATTATTCGGTTATGGAAGAAACAAATTATAGGTGACAACATAAGTAATTTATAAGATACATTTCTTATCTTAATTTTATTTAAGAATATATCTTTATATAAAATATGATCTCATGTAAAATGACTGAATAATTACATAAATCCATAAGTGAATAGAGTCAGTATAGAAAATGAAATATTGTTTGTTAATTTCTGTTTTTGAAGGAGAAATCTGTCAATCATGTCACATTTTTTTTATATGTAAAAAAAACTTTATGTTATTAAAATCATTATGACAAAGATTAAAATGTCTCAAGATTGCAAAAGAAAACTGTATGGGCTACAGGTTCTGTTTCATTCATTTGAGAGACGCTTTTCTGAAATTTCTATAATGTGTCAACAGTTACATTTGAATTTTGCACAGGAAAGTATGTGAGGAGACGGTGGCAGTGAGCGACAGCAAAGAAAAAGAAGATGCTTTGGATGCTTCTGAAAAAAAGCAGGAGTGTCGTGAAATCGAATGATTCTCATTACTAAGTACAAATGAGTGGTTTCATTGGAAAGTTTAGTGTAGCAGTGGAAGCGGTGTAAGCTGATCCATGAGAATCTGTTTGAACACTAATGATGATTATCGAGACACTAATTCATAAGCAAACTAAAGACTTCACGGTCAGGTTTATCTGGCGGGGATATGACGGGTTCTACAAAGTGCAGATTCAGGCATATAATGTCGAATCAATCAAAGCTAAGACAGCTCATTGCAGTAAATAATTAAATAAAATAATAAATAGTAAATAAATCTTTTGCGATGATGTTTTTAAAATTTTATAGTTTTACTACAGACATAACATAAAACAATGGCAAGTTTAGGAGCGTTGAATCATTGTCGGCCGCACATTGCAAACATGGTCATAAGAAACCGTATAACATTATTGAATTCTCACTATGCTGCAAGATGGCAACTCCACCGTTAACAGATTGTGAGTTTTGTCACTAGTCAATGTCGATGGTCACTTTTTCATGATTTAGTCTTACCTTTATCTACTGGTCACTTTAACAAATATAATGCCTCCTCATTTCTCGGAGCCGAGAACATGATTTTGAAGAAAAATTTTGAATTGTTTCTACTTTCTACAAAGATTAGCTGCTATATTATATTATTTATGCATAACACAATGCTTTCTTTTTGTTTCAACAGGTCTTTGAAAAAATAGCCTTTTTTCAAACACATTAGATAATTAAACGAAAATTCCTAAGAAGGTGTCTCACAGATAGAACTTGTCTTCTGTGTTTTAACTATATTTTTGTTTTTCATTTTTTGTCTGTTGTTGGTCTTCAGAATTAGGCTCCCTCCGGAATTCTTTAGAAACACCACATTCTTTCTTGGCCTTACCAACTTTTGCTCTCATTCTAAAGTTGAGAATTACTACTATTCTAGACAATGTACACTTGGTTATGTTATTAACTATGTTTATGCCAAATCAACTTGATACCCCTAAATAACAAGGAGATGGAGTCCCATATGTAAAAGCAAAAAACATTCATTTGCATATTTGCAAATTGGTCTCTCCGCATATCCAAAGCGTGTTGAAATAAACAAGAGCCCCAGCTCAATTAGAGTTGGGATTTATAGTAAAGGTAGGGGTGAATGAGATTTCTGACGCCAGTTTTAGCGCAACATTTGTCTAAGAATGTCCTGGTGTATATGTGCTGGCGGATGACTATCTACAGTGGTTGAAAGCATTAGAGCGCTACAAATGGTCATTCTTTGCGGTGATGGGTAATTTTGAATTTGTGGTCAACTTCCTGCAACATTATTTGCCTCAGATCATTCTGAGACTCAGGCCTCCATTAAACTTATCAATAGCTGAATCACTACATTGTGGTAATAATGGTTGGAAGAAAGAACCTTTGGTGATCTGTTAATGTTGGGTTATCATGACTGGCTCCTACGCTGCTGTATAGAGGCCTGGGAAACTTACAGTTGTTCCAGATGTCACTACAGAAGAAAACAAATTAAACATGTGTTTATCCTCCAGAAGCAATTATGTGCTGATACCTTAGGAAGCCAGAAATCTAATTATTAAAAAACATGACACAATGGACTCAAACACAGGCTGATGAGCGCTCAATCAGATTTGTAAAACTTATATGTATGTTTTTTCTTTATGGAAAAAAGAAACAGCAAAATCAATGAGATACTCTCATCACTGAGCTTTCTCACAAAAAGATGTTTTGAAATACAAGTAGTAGCGGATCATAGACATAACCATGAAATCAACAAAATTCAGCTTCATGATATTTATGGATCCTTTTGCAAAAGGTGATGTAACTTTCATGACTTTATAGCTCTCAGAAATACTACTTTGAGCCCTGAATTTCTTCAAGCTCTTATTATTGTTTTAAAGTAAAGGCTTTCAGTTGTAGTCATCTCTGTTAGTTTTCAATATTTAGTTAAATTCCTGTGCTTTTGACAGGTGATCCAATCATTACAATCATGGTCATACTTGATGCCCCAAGTTGCTCCAAAGTCTAGAGAATAATTACCACTCAAAGCACTCCTAGCCTAAATAGAAGAACATTGGGCACTTCTTAAAACTATTTTATGCTAGATACAGCTCAGCGGTTTATTTCTCGCCCATTTCATACAGCTCTCCTCCTCCATGTAGCAATAGTTGCACATTTTGACGCTGATCTAATTGGCCTGGCAGACCCCACTTTTCCCTTCCTCACCATAAAGATGTTAGATGAGTAATCCATTGAGGGCTCCCTTCTGTGCTGCTGTATTCCGAGGCTTGTTGGCCTTTCTGTTTAAAGGGATTCATAAAATGTGTGCCTAAGAGGAAGAAATTTGCCGAATGCTGCTGGAACGGGCTTCTCTCAGCGCCTTTGAAAGCGTTCCCTCCAGTCACAGTGGGGCTGGTTTCATCAGAACTTTGTCCATCCGACAGACTCCCGGTGCCAGAGCAGAGACTTCTCCAAAGCCTTTAGAAAAGATGCAGGTCTTTGCACTTCTTTAGTGCCTTTGAACTTCACTCTCTGGGACTTCTCTTTGGACCCACATTGGCCACAGTAGAAAGTGGTCCCACTCAGGAGAGGAGGACTGGAGAAAGCTCCCTGTGCCCTCTGTTCCTCCCTGGCCATTCATTGGGCCATGTTCCCTGGGACCGGTTGGCATTAGAGTCAATGCCTTCCTGGGACTTTTACAAACAATTCTAGCTCTGAATGTGGCAGCACAATGGTAAACTTACATGGAGACTTCAGGAGGCCTCTCTTGGTCATTGTTTGAGTTAATAGTGCTAATTATCACTGTAAGTGGGCCTGAATTATTACTTTTACGATTTACTGATAAAGCATGATTCCTAGGTTCAGAAGTGCCAAGTTCCTGTGACTGTAGCTTTAGGGACATGAAAGAAGATAAAGCCTCTAGATTTCTGATAATTACAAAATATCTTCTGTAAAGCGTGGGCAATGAGCTTCATAGGACCATCATTCTCAGGATTCTTAACAGGAGTCTCCATGGAATAATTTAACTCATGAATATAAATATTCATCTCTTAAAAGTTTCATACTTTGTCTGAATATGATTCAGTGTGAGAGGAGAGTCTCAGCCCAGGAGAAATGGAATACTCAGGTAGAGAATCCGAGAGTGCTCTCTGAACTAGAAACGGATTTCCTTCTCGGTATTTCACTGATGGCTGCCATTAGGCACTGGAATGTGCACACCGTCCCTTCACTTCGCCCATACTCTGCTAATGGCATATTGATTATTCTTGATTTGATATCACGATGTGACAGAACAAAGCATACCAGCCAGTGAAACTCTTCAGGAATATCATAAGTTTGTCTCATTTCAAAAGCTTAAGAGAGGTGAAATAAAAGAAAAGAATGTAAGGGAAGAAGAAAGAAAATCCTTTGCATATTTAGCACCTAGTACAAATGGCGACATCGACTTTTAAATGCCTTAAGAAAACGGCTTAGCTTAAAAAGTTTAGCCATTAGGAGTTTTCCTTCGTAATATGGTGAATTGAAACTAAGGTTAAAAAATGTTTTAATAGAAGTTTTTTTTTTTCTTTTCATTAGAATTCTTTTAGACTGGATATGGGCTCTAGCTAATAAAGATAATGTTAAATACTTTTAGGGTCAACACCCAAGGAAATGCAAGGAGTTGAGTAGGGCAAGCTGCAGAATTTCCTTCTTGGTTGGGAAGTTAGAAGTGGGATTTCTGCTCTCTAAAATATTGCTTTATCCTGAGTGTGAAAAGGTAACATCATGAAATGACCTTCAGTGGTAAAAGTCTAAAGCGTAAACCACAGTGATACCCACCAGTTTGGAATTTACTATTACTAGGAGTAGTATTTGTTTAAAAGGAAAAACTTTGAAATCCGATCCCAGACATGAACTCTCTGCAACTGAGAAAGGAGTCTAGTACAGCCAAGAGCGAAGAGCAGGGAAGCAGAAGAAACAGCGGAAGGAAATGAAAACTGTAATTGGAGAGAAACTAAGCCCTAATTCATTTGGTATCTCAACAGCTATTAGTTGGAGGGTGGAAAGACCTCCTCTTAACACCTCACATTTAAGTGGAGTTCTAAACCTACAAATTATATACAATAGTACAAATATCCTATTCTAACAAACACATGTAATAAATAACCTGGCCAAGTCATGAGAAAAAATAACTATAGTTATATAGTCTTCAACTTCATCAAAGATCCTGAAAAGGAAACCATTTTGTTACACCTGCATTAATTGGGAGTTCAATGAAACAACTTCCAAAACCTGCAACAAATCACCGAGACCTTCAGCACTGGCCGTCACCCCAAAATCACATTTACAGCGTTGAAGCAACCAACTTTGGCTGAGCCTAACATTATTGATACACCATTTTAAAAAGCAACGCTTTTCAAAACTATCACCTGTCACGGCAGGATATGACAATTCTGTTTATCCGTTGATGCACTCCTGTGTCTCTGTCAATGGTTAAAAGGTGTGCCATTTCTTTTTGCTAAGGCCAGTTCTGTCAAAAGAAAGGCTCCAGGTGGGTGTCTTTATTGCTCAACGTTCTCTTGGGAATGAAGGCGGTGTTGCCAGGAGCAATTGTGTCTCACTGCACGACATCTGAGTTAGATTAAAGGCCCATTTTCTACGGCTCTTTTGAAGGGGTTGAAGATCATCTATCTATACTGGAGTATAATCTCTATATATCTAAATATTCATTAATTATAATTATAAAACGACTGAACTGTTAATCTATATAACTAATATCCTCTAACCAAAGACTAAGACAATAAACATCATGTGAAGCCAGATAAAGCCTCCAAATATAAACAATGTACAAATATACATTGCAATATAAATAAATATAAATACAATATATGTCAATTATAAAAAATATTTTAAACAGAGGTGAAGCATTATACACTGCAATAGTCAATATAATTTAACTTTTTATGATATGCAAGTATCAATACCAATATATTTCCTTCTTGAAATTGTAACTCACAATTACAAATCCTATTATTATACCTCCCATAAAATGGGTCCCTGAATACAAATTAATCCCCCAACCTCCCAGCCTAAATGGTCTCCCACAAACAGAATGAGCTTTACTGGGAGAGAGGTAGCCGTCCTCTGAATTACTTCCAGCTCATTGGGCGCGTTCTTTTCTGGGGGGATCCTGTAAAGTAAATGATGGGTTCAGTTCAAGATCAATGTCTTTTAAAATTGCAAATAGTCTCTGAGCCTTTTGTGGAAGTCTAGCCAGAATATTTGTACAAGATGTCTTTTTTTTGTTTATTCTTCAGTTGGGATCTTCTTGTGCAGCTTGTTTTTAAAACAGGTCTTGTTGCAACACTATTAGCTCATGACATCATATCAACCAGGTAGAGTTGTTGTTGTGGGGCCCACCTTCTTACAAAACTGAGTGTCACTTCAGAAAAGATGACAACAACAAAAGCAACAACAATCATACCATTTCTGGGCATATATATATATTCAATGAAAGGCATGATAGATATGTTGTTTCCAAGAAAGTATGATAGATATGAAAGCAAAGATGTTTTTTAAGCTCATATTTCTTTCTGTCCCATATCCGACTCTTGACATGAGACAGGCTCCAGAAACTCTAGGTTTCTCTTATAACAGGCTTACCGAATTGGGTAGGACTGAGCCCAGGTCCAACCCCAAACCAGCACTATAAATTTAGAAATATCATTTAATGATTGTTTTATAACAAACAGACTGCCCCATTCCTATATGTTTTTTTCACCTGTATGAATACCATTTGTGGATGAGTTGTCATTTCTCCTTTCCAAGTTTCTCTCTTTAAACAAGAAACTTTATTAATTTTTGCAATGGTATCCACAATTTTCTTCTCCTGTGAAACAGAGACCGAACTTCGCGCTGGCATCTCTGGCTCATTGAAGAGGTCGGCACATCTTTGAAATAATCGGTTGATTTGGTTCAGCAGACTTTCTATTTCCAATGTCTTTTTCCTGTGATTATTTTCTCATTATTAAGAAAAATTAAAATTATTAAAGCATTATGTAATCTATTTCTGAGAAGATCTTACAGTTCTTTCTGTTATTCAAACCTCTAATACATTATAAATTTGATCTTTCTGCAGCTGCATGTTGCGGGATTATTTGCGATATTATTGTATTGTGTAATTTATATTTATAACATCGTCATATTCATTCATAAATACATGTGTTTAAATATATCTTATTTAATGATATACCCATGATAGCCACCGCTTCAATAAATATTATTGATTACTGAATCTCTGCCTTTTTTAAATCAGGGGCGTTAGCCTTGAAAACCTGAATTCATGTCACATAATTTGGTGCATATTTATTTACCGATTCCACAAGTGGAGCATCCATCTGCAATTCATTCTCTTGATGCCCTTTGGAGTTTTCTCCCTGCAAGCCATGGTGTTTGATTATATAGAAGAACCATTGTAGGACATCTCTTTATGTTATTCTTAGCTTGTTTCTTAGTAATGGGAAGGGTGCTACTGGGCCTTTACTATTGACATGATGCTTTTACCTGCCATTCCGAAATACCTTACCTTCATTAATAATTAGTCTAAATATCAAACATTTTGCTAACCAGGCTTGGACCTGTGGACCAGATATGTGTTATGTACAACGGACAAAGCATTCTGAGTTATCTTACATACCTGGATAAGTAATGAAGTCGCTCACCTTTTATCATCTAGCTCAATTCAGCCGGTTTCAATATGCGAATATGCTACATGCAGATCTTGTAGCTTTCTAAACCGAGACCTTTCCCGTCCCTTGGCACCATAAGGGCTGTTACAGTTACACCTTTACGGATAAATTTTTAGGCTGTTCCATATGCCTCCAATTCATCTGACCTTGTACAGCAACCAAATAATTTGACACGTATAGAACATACAGGCTCCAGTTGTTGGAACATCGCCTAATTGGAAGAATCCAAGTTCTCTTTATGATTAAGTGTCACTTTTACGGATGATACTACTAATTTCTCCCAAAAAATTAGCACAATCACTTTGGATTCCTTTGTCTTCCCACGCCTTTTATTCTTCAGTAGTAAAAGAAAGCACTATAGTTTCTGCTGGGTCTATACCTGCTAATTGAAATCTCAAACACCATTTATATTAGTTCGATTTTTTACACGTTTTTTAATTTTTTACTTGGTTTATTGCGTTTCGTATCCATTATTTAAGCGCATCTCTTTATCTGCATTGAATATATGGAGAGGTTGAGAGCTTAAATGTATTTAGGATAGCTAGATTTGATTGCTTATCCATGTTCTTAATTTTCCTCAATCATTGCTAGTTTCTTTTCCATTAGCTGTCAGTTTTTCTTGGATATTCAAATCTTCACTCTTCATCTGAGTTTTTGTTGCATTAGACTATTAGATCAGGTGTTATCCCAACAGCTGGTCATAGACTGGAAATGTCTCCCAACAATCTTTGAAATTATTTAAAGTCTTTCGCAGGTCTCTCCTAATTTGCCTTTACCTTTTTTTTAATTTTTCTCTAACCCTATTCTATAGCTTCTCTAAATAATTCCTTGATTTTCTCTTGAATCTTTCCAAGGCAATTTGTAATTCCCACATAAATAAGACTTTCAACCCTTCAAACATCCTTTTCAGTATCTTTATTTCAGATCTGATAATAAGATGTACATCTATGTAATGATAAATTATGGACTTGAAATTGTTTACGAATTATTTCAATGGCTTGCCACGAAAATGTTAGCTTTCAATGTGGGACTATTGTTGTCAACCTACAGGAGGACGGTCCATTGATATCTCTATTAGGCGAGAAATTATTATAGTGACGCAATGAAGCGAATTTTTTTCTATCCTTTTTTGTTACTTGGTATAGTAGAAAAACAATCCCTGAATCAATAACTATAAGAAGCCATCCTTTGCAAAAGCCAATAGAGGAAAGCGAAAGGAATTCCAGTTTATTGTGGTACGGTGATTCTTTGCATTGACAGCTCTTAGATCTGTCACCATTCTCCATTTACCAGATTTTTTTGTGAACACAGGAGAATTCCAAGGCTGGTTGATTCTGCAATATGGTGGGCATCTAATTTGCTCTTTTTTAGCCTGTTCCAATTACTGTAATTTTATCTTCAGCTGTAGAAATTACTGTTTGATCCTGTTGCATTCTCAATTTAGCCATTTCCCAAAGGTAGGGCTGTTGGTGCCTCTTAAGGTTTGGTATTAGCTATATTTTCTTATACAGCCTGATTAGCTGTTGACCTTTTCCATAATACCTCATCATATCTTTCCCAGAATTGGGTTCCTGGAACACGGAATGCCAATCTGGGTATTCCATTGCTGTAACGGGCCACGGCCCATAAATTTAATGCAATAGTGGCTATATAGCGCCAGTCTTCCTGTTTTGCCCTTCAGGCCCTATGCATTTCACCATCTTGTGTGGCCTGTTTTTTGCGAGGACCGTTTCCAATTTCAGAAACAGAACATCACACTCTTGAAAGGCCAGATTCGGATGCCGGATTACAGGTAATATCCACCATCCGCCTGTATCTGTAAGCCTTCAATAATGCCATTTATACAGACTTTTGGCTTTGGTCTTTAGTGAATTATTATGATCTTCTGCCAAAGCTATCATTTACTCATCCTACTGGGTTTTTTGACTCATCCTCCACGTATTCTACGGCGGAGCCAAATGCCTTTGGCGAAATTGGAGCTTTTTGAATTTCTTGGTGAAGCATTCTCCACTGCTGACTGGGAATGACTGAGCCACTGTTGGCTTGGGGCCTAGGAGAGCCCCCTCGGAAATTCCAATGATGATGGGTTGCCTTATTTGTCTGTTGTTAGCCTGCATTAGTTGATACATGCCCGCATCTCTTTTTTGCTACCTGAAGGCCTAGGTCCCTTTGTTTTATCGTTCCCAGAGAGATTATTATTCCTAGAAATTCTGTGCCTGCAATCGCTGAATATCCTCAATTTGCAGACAAACAGCAGTTGGTCTGTCTACTCATTGCTGTAAGTTATTCTCTGCAAAGATTCCATCATTGTAGTTAAATGTCAACATTTATTTTATGCTTGAATCCATTCATCCATAAGTGCTGATCTAAAACTTTAAAACTGATATCTTTTGCATTCGCATTCTCGCGCGCTAGAGATTCAAGAAGTATTCGTCTAGTTAAGGTCTATACCCTAAATCCAGAGCCTTAATTAATCTTTGTAAAAAGTCAATAAAGGTTCTCTCTGTACCTGACTAATTTTGGTATGTGATTCAAGCCCTTTTGTTGGTTCTTGTACTCCTATTCCAAACAATTAAAGCCACTTGGTGACATAGATGCAGTGCTTCAAAGCCGTCGTAAAGGCTGGACCTGTGGGTCAGCATATTCTCACCGCCGGGAACAATGTGGGAAACTCAACATGTTCTTTATTGCCGCAACTACATATATTTGGAGTCTTCCTCTGGTGGAAATTCCAAACATCAGGAAGGTCCACTATCTAAAACTACAGACATAACCAGTAAATCATAGGGTGTACTAACGTTAGAAGCCCAAGTCTTTTCATTTCACGCCATTTTGCAAGCCAAAATTAACAATAGCCTGTTTAATTTCTTCGGATCATTCCTTTTCACCGGCACGTCATCCGACTTCTCCCGACTCCCTTTGAACACTGAAGTTAGCGCTTTTGTCGAAATTAAAAGCTAGGAGTGGCTCAAACCCTAGAGTAGCCAGTTCTAATGAGTGGTGGTGGCTTTGTATCGCAACCCTTTGTGCCTTATTACTCATTCACCAGTTCCAATCTCTCTCACATTAGCCGGTTCAATGATCCTCTCTCTATGTAATTCTCTGCTGTCCACTTTACCAATAGTCTTGTAAAACCAAAATGGGTTTTTACGAGCGGCACTGTCAAACTCACGAGATTGTCTTTGTTTCTTGTCCCCATCTTAAAGTAGATTGAACATACCGAACAGGAAGTGTCATTGTGTGAAAAGTCATAAGTTATTAAAACATTAAATGTCTGTTTTTTAGTCTTTGAAAATATAGAGAATGCCTATCTTGCTGATATCTCTATGTATCTAGAAATCTAACTATGTTAAAACGTGCAATATAGTTGATTATCCATTAACAGCTATGCCATTGCATTTTTAAATGAACTTGCTAGTCACTACACTAATCAAGATCAGAAATAGATATATATCCGAAATCTGATAGCAATTCAAATCACTAAAGCAAAATCCATATCAATGTAAATTATTCATACCTACCATTTCCCCTTTAAATGTAAACGTTCGTCATATTTAGGAACATAGAGAACAGTTTTTCTCTCCGAACTGTTTACTGCTGAATAGGGCGTCATTAGATGGGGTCTGGTATAACCTGTGCTGAATTTCATCTGATTTGGCAGTTGGTGAAAGCAGTTTCTGAAGGCGTTCTGGCAACCCCTTCCGTAATCATCATACCATATCGGAATAGAAGAGGCAAAGGGTCTCATCCTCTGTGAAAACAAAACAAGAAACTCCTTTCCAATCTTCTCTTGCTGATCCAAATTCCAAAGTCGAAGCGTTTTTCACAATATCTATGTTGGGTTAGTTTAGCAGCATTTACTAGACAAATATCTTTGTGACTCTTGCTCCTTCCTCAACATTCAAACAATTTCAAACCGAGCATAATAGCACATGCCGGTATCAGATTCTTTTTGTATTTTCCGTCTTTGCAACTTTATTTTAACTCTATTTCATTTATTTTGCCTTTTAACTTTTTAAGCGTATATCTTTGACCTGGAATAGCTCTGTAGATGAGCTGTTCTTGAACTCTAATCCAACACTGTCTTGCCGCCTCCCAGGCATTGCGTGGATTAAAGGTATTTTCTACCACTCACAGGGAATGTTTTTATCTGCCTTCGAGCGCTGGGATTACAAAGCGTGTATACACTTTTAAG
>CAWTZC010000152.1:0-29669 GCA_963919715.1 Microtus obscurus
ACGACACCAAATATCCACCTCTGGGTCACACACACATACACACATTCACACACACATGAGAACATATATATATATATATATATATATATATATATATATATATATATATATATATGTGTGTGTGTGTATATATGTATATACTAAACAACAAATGAAACAAAATAATTTACAATTTAAAATCAGTGAATTTCTTCACACAGATTTAGGAAACATGTATGCTTGTATACACATAAATGAAATAAAATAATATAACAATACAAAAAACTATCACTGAACTGTCTTCACACAGACTTAGAAACGATGGCATGCCCTTTTGCAAACAAAACTTAAAATTGCATAATATGGGTTTCTGTCAGGTAGCTATGTGATCTCTCGAAGTTTATCAAAATTAGCTACTTTTTCTGAGACCATCTCCATACCCTGAAGGAGGCAATGAACCATGATGTCCCACCTCTGTCGGCTGCTTTGGCCAGGTTGGTAAACCCAGTGTGGTTCTGTGGCTGGCACAGCCACTTCCCTGACAGGGGCTGTACTGTCTACTAGATGAGTCTGGTCTGCGTATTGTCTAGCTGCTGCCTGAATTCTACTTTGCTCCTCAGGAGTGAGAGTAGAAGCTTGGATGACATAAAAGTCATGCCAGGCGAGGTCATGGGTCTGGGACAGATAACAAAACTCTTTAATATAAACAGAAGGATTAGCAGTAAAGGAACCCAGCCACTTTTCTATCTGAGAGAGATCTGGAAGAGAAAAGGGAACATGCCATTGGCTCCTGCTACTTTCCAGAGAGGGCAGAGAAGGGCAGGGTTATGGCGAGATCTGGTATGGGAGGAGATGGGGTAGGATTGGGAGGGGTTAGCCCAGTGTGTAGAGGGGTCCCAGGGTAGGGAGATGCGGTGGGGGGAGCAGAGGGGAGAAAGGTGGGTAAGGAGAAAGTTGAGCTTGAACTTCCGGTTTGGCTGGGGAGGGAGTAGGTGGGGGTGGGTAAGGAGGGGTAAGGAGAGGAGAGTGGAGAATGTTGCTCCACAGGAGGGGGTTGAGTAGTAGGGGTTCAAGAGAGTGGAAAAGGGGCCAGTGCCTCTGGCTGCATGGTCCAGGAGGAGCTATCAGGGTCCCAATTCCCAGTTGGCAGGAATTCTGGAGGCACTGTGACCCTAGCTACCAGAACTGGTGCTGCAAGACACTGGCTACTGAGGGAGGGGTGAGAGAGCAGTGCCCCAGAACCATCGACACATGAGATTTCTGTTCATTCATCTCCATGGCCACAAAAATTTTCTAGGTCCAGGAAGACGTTAAACTCAAGAGTTCCCTCTGGTGGCCATCGCGTCCCATTGTCAAGGTCATATTGAGGCCAAATCTTAGTGTGTAGAATAATTAACCGCTTGGGACAGATTGTATCAAACAGTCCCAATTTATAAAGATTTTGTAAGAGGCAGCCCAGGGGTGATAACAGATCTTACTTCGAATTGCAAGCACCCATTTTTAAAAAGTGGCTCCTGAGCCAGAAACAGGGCTGTGAAAATTGAATGGCAGACATCCCTGGTCACGCAATCTTCACCTCAGGGAAAGCCCAGCTTTGACCATGTGAGTAAGGCATTGGGCGCAGATCGTGACTTCAGCAAAAGCCCAAAAATCGACAAAAGTAAACACGAATGAGTCGTGCCCCCCCCCCCCAAACCCTAATAGCATAGGCAAGAACAAAAAAAAAAAGGAGAAACCAATCTAGCCTGAAAGCGTACTCTGATCTGGCAGAGAGCTGGGGGGGGGGAGGGAGAGGGGTGGTGGTGGATGGGAATAAGGGTGTTTCCAACACGTGATTTTGAGCCCATGAAAAAAACAGCCTCCCATGAGGCTTCCAAGATGTTAGGAATATTCCTAACTGAGCCTCTCCGCCAATGCAAAAATAATCCCAATCAGACCAAATTAAAAGATATCCAGATTTAATTGAACTCCTGCATTCTTGGGTGGCCCCGAGGGGAAATGGAAAGCCACTGACAGGACCCTTGCAGAGGAAGAAGGAAGACCACGTGTTTGTTTTCTGGGGAGCAGTTTAAATAGCTTGTGGGAGTGGCTTTGACCTTCCTGGGGAGGGGTCAAGGTTTGAGGGGCACAGGGAAGGGCGGTTCCAAAGATGGGGGCCGGAGGCTGGAATTACACCCATGCTCCCTTCTGGTCTCCTTAGGTGTCTGTACTCCCACACTCACATCCATGCACCAACACACACTTACCTACACATGAATGTAAAGACTTTTTGAAAGTAATGTTTTCTGAATTCAATGCCTTTGGGAATTCCTTAGGCTTATGGACAACACTTTTAAGTCAAACAACTATTGTCTAACTTTCCTCATTTCTTTCTTACACACGATGGGAAACAGAGTCTAAAAAAAAAATTTGTGGAAATTAGTTTATCTAGTGAATGTCATACCCTGACATACTCTTGTCACTCGACCACAGTCTAACTTCAACACTCTAAAAAAGCAAGTACAATGCTAGAATGTACAAGCATGTACAATTAAGAAAATATTTTTCATTGACTTCTGATTATGTTTAGAGCATGTTATTATTAAAATATTCTTAGAGAAATGTTAATTTCTTTAGAAACTTTAAGTCAGTAATTTTGTCAAGCAAGCTGCATAAAAATCCTAAAGGTTTTACTTGATGAATAAAATATATAATCATGACTTTGGGCTGATAAGACACATGTCATAGTTTTGCCTATGCAGGATTATTGTCCTAAGCACACACTCTCCCAGACAGTACTCCCAAAGTCTACCACACAGAAGCAGGGCATTAAACTATCTAGTCCTTCCTTTAAGAAGAATGCTACCTGTACCATTAAGATTCCAGCACACTCCTCTAGCAATTTCAGTCTGTAATCGCTCACCTGGACTGAGCATCTGTTGTGTCGAATCGTTTATATTTCTGGATTAAAAGTAAGTAAGGGGCCGGGCGGTGGTGGCGCACGCCTTTAATCCCAGCACTCGGGAGGCAGAGGCAGGCGGATCTCTGTGAGTTCGAGACCAGCCTGGTCTACAGAGCTAGTTCCAGGAAAGGTTCCAAAGCCACAGAGAAACCCTGTCTCGAAAAAAACCAAAAAAAAAAAAAAAAAAAAAGTAAGTAAGGGTCTTGCCTGGTGATTGCTCTGAAAATGAAAATGATGTGAAATCAAACCATTCTGTTTTCAGGGTCTATGTCTATGTCTGTGTGTTACTCCGATCTGGGCTCTGCTTCCCTCTCCTTCCATCCCCACTAGCAATTCCCAAAATCACTGGACAAAGTTATATTTTAGCATAGCTCTGCATTGCTTGCTTGCTGGAGGCATGTTGTAGGTAACATGAGGCAGAACTTTATTTTCTGAAGCCAAACTTGGAAAGGATAGATTTTTTCCCTTTCTTATTCAACTTCTACTATGACATTTTGACATAACTTCAAAATCAGCTTATGTAATAAGAAAATAAAACTTCTTGAACACTTAGACGTTTGAATTTTGCAAAATCCAGATTCTTCACCCTGAAGAAGGGAAGGAAGAAAGCATATAAAAGCCTGTATAAAAGAATAGAAAGATGGCCATTTTTACTTGGTTTATCCTATTGATCCATGAACATGGGAGACCTTTCCATCGTCTGAAGTCTTCTTCAATTTCTTTCTTCAAAGACTTGAAGTTCTTGTCATACAGGTCTTTCACTTGCTTAGTTAGAGTTATCCCAAGATATTTTATATTGTTTGTGGCTATTGTAAAGGGTGTTGTTTCCATGATTTGTTTCTCAACCCATTTATCATTTGTATATAGGAGGGTTACTGATTTTATTTATTATTTATTTATTTTTGAGTTAATCTTGTATCCTGCCACATCACTGAAGGTATTTATCAGCTATAGGAGTTCCCTGGTAGAATTTTTGGAGTCGTTTATGTATACTATCATATCATCTTCAAATAGTGAAAGTTTCGCTTTTCCTTTTTCAATTTATACCTCTTTGATCTCCTTTTGTTGTCTTATTGCTCTAGCTACAACTTCAAGTAGTATATTGAGTAGATACGAAGAGAGCAGACAGCCTTATCTTGTTCCTGATTTTAGTGGAATTGCTTTTAGTTTCTTTCCATTTAACTTGACGTTGACTGTTGGCTTGCTTGTTTATTGCTTTTATTATTTTTAGGTATGTTCCTCATATCTCCTGATCTCTCCAAGATCTTTATCATGAAGGAGTGTTAGATTTTTTTATATTTTATTTATTTATTATGTATACAATAGTCTGTCTACATGTATGCCTGCAGGCCAGAAGGGGCACCAGACCTCATTACAGATGAGTTGTGAGCCACCATGTGGTTGCTGGGAATTGAACTCCAGGACCTTTGGAAGAGCAGGCAATGCTCTTAACCACTCGAGACATCTCTCCAGCCCCAGTGTTGGATTTTTAAGTCTTTTTCTGCATCTATTGACATGATTGTGTGGATTAGAGGCTTCATCCATCGAAAACAAATGCAGAGACCCATAGTCAAGCACTAAGCCAAGATCTGGGAATCCTGTTGAAGAGAGGGAAAAAGGAGGAAGAGGATGGTCAAAGTCATCACAAAGGAACACACAGAAACAACTAATCTGGGCTCATAGGAGCACACAGACCCTAGACCAACAACTTGTGAACCTACATAGGACAAACTAAGACCCTCTACATATGTTTGACAGAGTGTAGCTTAGTCTGTTTATGGAACTCCTAGCAGTGGGATCAGGGCCTGTCCCTAATGCCTGGGCTGGTTATGGAGAACTTATTCTCCTTACTGGGTTGCCTTGTTCAGCCTTAATAGAAAGGTAGGAGCTTAGTCCTACCTCAGTTTGATATGTTATGTCTTGTTGATACCCATGAGAATCCTGTCCCTTTCTGAATAGAAACAGATGAGTGGATGGGAGAGGGCAGAAGGGAGTTGGGGTGGGGGGGGGGGTGCTGGGAGAATGGGAGGAGAAGAGGGAGGGGAAACTGTGGTCGGGATATAAAATACATTAAAAAGTTAATTATTAATAAAAAAATATCCAGAGTAGATGGAGGAAACTAAGAAAACAAAGCCTTCCTAACCAACATGAGGAAAGATCATATAAACTCACAGATACTTAAGCAACATTTATAGGGCCTGCACCAGTTGTACCAGGTCCTATGCAAATATAGTATGACTTCCAGTTCAGTGTTTTTGTGGATTCCTGAGTGTGCAAATGTGTGTGTCTCTGATTCTGGTGCTTTCTCTTATGTTCTTTTCCTTCTGTTTGTTTGTTTTATCCAACTTCAATATAATAGAATTTGTATTTTATTAGTATATTTTATTTTATTATATTTTTAAAAATTCAAATTCATCTTATTCATTTCCTACCTGTATTCTGATTTTAAAGTTATAGCTCAAAATGTGTTGTTCATGTTATACAGTGAGATATTATTCAGTTGTGGAGAAAACAAGTCTATAGGTGACAACATAAGTAATTTATAAGATACATTCTTATATCTTAATTTTATTTAAGAATATATCTTTATATAAAGTATGATCTCTCATGTAAAATGACTGAATGGTCCACATAAATCCATAAGTGAATAGAGTCAATGTAAAGAAAATGAAATATTGTTTGTGAATTCTGTTTTTGAAGGAAAATCTGTCAATCATATCACATTTTTATAATACTTGAAAACTTTATGTTATTGTTAAAATCATTACAACCAAAGATCCAAAATGTTTCAAGATTTTTCAAAAGAAAACTGTATGGGCTACAGGTACTCATTCATTCATTTGAGAATAGCTTGCTAAATTTCTATAATGTGTCAACAATTACATTTGAATTTTGCTGGGAAAGAAAGTGTGTGAGGGAGACAGTGGCAGTGAGCTTCCAGGGAACAGCAAAGAAAGAAGATGCTTTGGATGCTTCTGAAAAAAAAAGTAGGAGTGCTCATCTGATCAAGATGATTCTCATTGCCTAGTACAAATGAGTGGTTTTCATTGGAGAGTTTAATTAGCAGTGGAGGCCAGTAAGTAGCTGATCCGTAGGGAATCTGTTTGAACACTAATGATGATTATCTGAGACACTAATTCATAGGCAAACTAAAGACTTCACAGTCAGGTTTGTCACACTAGGGATATGGCCAGGTTCTACAAAATGCAGATTCAGGCATATAGTATCGAATCGGTCAAGCTAAGACAGCTCATTGCAGTAAATAAATAAATAAAATAATAAATAGTAAATAAAATCTTTTGCGATGATGGTTTTAAAATTTTATCGTTACACTACAGACATACACATGAAACTTGTTAAACGAGGTTTAGGAACGTTAGATCATTGTCAGCTGCACACATTGCTGTACATGGTCATAAGAGACCGTGTCACATTAGCCCAGATTCTCTTTTCATGTAGGATACAGCAACTCCACCGTTAACAGATTTTGAGTTTTGTCACTAGTCAGTATCCAAATGAATCACTTTTTTCTTTTGAAACTCAGTCTTACCCTTTATCTACTGAGTCACTTTAACAAAATATAATGCCTCTATCATTTCACTGAGATAGAACATGAGTTTCTGTAAAAGAAGAGAAACTTTTGGAATTAGGCTACTACTTTCTACAAGATTAGCTTTACTATATTATATTATTATTTATGCATAACACAATGCTTTCTTCTACTTCAACAGGTCTTGGAAAAAATGCCTTTTTTTTTCAAACCATTAGACAATTAGACAAGAATTCTAAGGAGAAAATTGTCTGTCACAGATAGAACTTGTCTTCTGTGTTTTTGCTTATGTTTGATTTCATTTTTCTCTGTTGTTGGTCTTCAAATTGAGCTCACTAAATTCTTACAGAGACACCATTCTTTCTTGGCCATACCAACTTTTCCTCTCATTCTAGAGATTTAGAGAGTCACTACTGCTTCTAGACAATGTACCTTGCTTATGCTGTGTGCTCTGTGTTATGCCCAAATCAGCAAAGTACCCCTAAAGCCAACAAGGAGATGGAATCCCATATGTAAAAGCAAAGAGCCTTTATTTTATGCATGTTTGCAAACTTGGTCTCTCCGCATGTCCGACGTATTGAAATAAACGGAGAGCCCCAAGCTCAGTTAGAGTTGGGATTTTATAGTAGTAAAGGTAGGGGTGAATGGGATTTCTGACCCTTGATTGGCTGACATTTGTCTAGGAATGTCCTGGTGTATGTGTGCTGGCAGGTGACCCTATCTACAGTGGTTGAAACGTTAGGCATTTTTTTTTTGGGTAGTCTGTTCTTGGGTGGTACTTGGGTAATTTTAGTTTGTGGTCCTTCCTGCAACCAGGTATTGCCTTAGGGTAAACTACTGAGACTCAGGCCTCCATTAAACTTATCAATGGCTGAGTCCTACACTGGCAGGTAATAATGGTTGGAAGAAATGAACTTCCTTTGGGTGATCTGTTAATATTTAGTTTATCATGACTGACTCCTACACTTTACTGTGCTAGAGGCTATGGGAAACTTGCAATTAACCAGATGTCACTACAGAGAAGAAAAACAAATTAAACATGTATTTTTATCCTCCAGAAGTTTAATTATGTGCTGATACCTTAGGAAATACAGAAATCTGAGTGTCAGAAAACCCTTGAACACGATGGACTCAAACACAGGCTGATAGACCCTCAATCAGATTTGTAAAACTTATATGTATGCTTTTCTTTATAGGAAAAAGGGAAACAGCAAAATCAATGAGATACTCTCATCACTAGACTTTCTCACAAAAAGATATTTTGAAATGCAAATGATGACAAGATCCTGTAGACATAACCATGAAATTCAACAAAATTCAACATAACAGTATTTGTGGATCCTTTGCAAAGGGTGGCCCTTAACTTTTCATGACTTTACAGCTTTCTAGGACCACTGCATGGGCCTACAGGTGTTTCTTCTAGCTCTTCAGCCTTGTTTTTAAAGTAAAGGCTTTCAGTTGTTCATCTCTGTCAATTTTCAATATTTGATTAAATTCCTGTATTTTGACAGGTGATCAAATATGCTTACTGATTAACAAGATCATGCTTGATGCCCCAAGTTGCTCCAAAGTCTAGAGAATAATTACCACTCAAAGCACTCTATTCCTAAATGAAGAACATTGGGCACTTCTTAAAACGGCGCATGCTAGATACAGCTCAGCGGTTTATTTCTACGCCCATTTCCTTACAGCCTCTCCTCCTCCATGTGGCAATAGTAGCACATTTGAAGCGCTGATCTAATTGGCCTGGCAGAGAACCCTTTTTCCTTTCGCACCATAAAGATGTTAGATAGGTAATCCATTTAGGGGCTCCCCTTCTGTGCTGCTGTATTTAAAGGAGCTTGTTGTGCTATTCACGGGGATTCATAAATTGTGTGCCTAAGAGGAGAGAAATTGCCGAATGCTGCTAGAACTTGGGCTTCTCTCGGCGCCTTTGAAAGCCGTTCCCTCAGTCACAGTGGGGCTGGTTTCCATCAGGGCTTTTGTCCCTCGACAGACTCCCGGTGCAGAGCAGAGACTCTCTCCGGAAAACCTTTAAAAAAGATAAGGTCTTTTTGCACTTCTTTAGTGCCGCCCCATGAACTTCCTCTCTCTGGGACTTCCTATGGGCCCACATTGTTATTTTTAGTAGAAAGTGCAGTCCTCAAGGAGAGGAGGACTGGAGAAAGCTCCCTGTGCCCTCTGTTCCTCCCTGGCATTCATTGAGCCATGTGTTCCCTGGGACCGGTTGATGATAGCATTAGAGGGTAATGCCTTCCTGGGACTTTTACAAACAATTCTAGCTCTGAATGGTAGCACAATGGTAACACCGCTGAGGACTTCAAGGCCTCTCTTGGTCATTGTTTGAGTTAATGATGCTAGTTATCACTATAGTGGGCCTGAATTATCACCCCTCGATTTATGATAAAGAAACGCAGTTCCCTGAGTTCTATGAAGTATTCAAGTTCCTGTAACTGTGGCTTTAGGGACATGAAAGAAGATAAAAGCACATCTCGTTTCTGATAATTACAAAAATGTCTTCTATAAAACGTGGGCAGCCAGGAACTTCATAAGACCGTGTTTCTCAAGTTCTTAACACAGTCTCCGCACGGAATAATTAACTCATGAATATAAATATTCATCTCTTAAAAGTTTCATACTTTGTCTGAATATTTAGTTCAGTGTGAGAGGAGAGTCTCCAGCCAGAAATCGAATACTCAGGCCGAGGAATCCGGAAGTGCTCTCTGAACTAGGAAACAGTTTCCTTCTCAGTGTTTCACTGATGGCTGCCATTGCATGCTGGAATGTGCACACCACGTCCCTTCACTCGATACATACTCTGCTAATGGCATATTGATTATTCTTGACTTGATATCACGATGTGACAGATAAAGGCATACCAGCCAGTGAAACTCTTGGGAATATCACTGGGTTGTCTCATTTTCAAAAGCTTAAGAGAGGTGAAATAAAAAGAAAGAATGTAAGGAAAGAGAAAGAAAATCCTTTGCATGTTAGCACCTAATGCAAATGGCACATCGGCTTTCAAATGCCTTAGAGCAGATTAGCTTAAAAGGTTTAGCCATTAGGGAGTTTTCCCTTCCAGTAATATGGTGAATTGAAACTAGTTAAAAATGTTTTAATAGAAGTTTTCTTTTCATTAGAATTCTTTTAAGACTGGATATGGGCTCTAACTAATAAAGATAATCATAAAATACTTTAGGGTCCTTTTTAAGGAAATGAGAGTTGAGTAGGGCAAGCTGCAGAATTTCCTTCTTGGTTGAGAAGTTAAGAGGCAGGATTTCTACTCTCTAAAATATTAACTGTCTAAGTGTGATGCCATCATGGAAATAAACCTTCAGAGCAGTAAAAGTTCATATCGATCTCTATGCAGGTGATAAAGAAAGGTTATGAAGACATGCTCATCCAATTACAACTCAAATAATAATGTGGACTTTTGCACATGGGGACCTCCGTGAACTGAGAAACACATTTCCTTCAGTTTTGCATTCTTCCTTTTAATGTAAGATGGTTGTGCAAATGTCCCTCTCCTAAATGAGATCAGTTAAATCCACAGAAATTAGTAAACATAACTCTAGACCCTAAATCAACTTTTCTTTTTTTTTTTGGAAGAATATTAGATAATAATGCATTCACATATTTTGGATGCTTTACTCTTAAATATTTAACATCTGAATTTGAATATTGGAGACTATCTGAAATGAACTCTAAACCCAGTAGTTTTGTAACTGTATCTTTTCTGTGCTAGATATCTTCCACCTTTAAAGTGAATTATAGTAAACTATTAAACACTTAAGGCACAGAATAAGATTTGGCTTTCAGATTGTGAATGCATTTTGGAGTGTTTTTAAGAGAGACAGAAATGAAATTCCTAATTCTGTATGGGAAGAGTTGATGGCCAACTATTTGTTAATTGTGGGATTGTTGCCATTCAGGGGAAATTAAGACAGGTGATATTATTGACCCACATTTCTCTGAAGAGCATAGGTATTAATCATTTGTTCTGTCATATCTGAGGTCCCTATGGCTGAGCTCTCCCAACAAACAGCTGTTTGCAAAGTAAGGATCCTTTTTTGAATAAAGCATGCCTATTAAATGCTTTGTCAATATAATGAGTACCAACAAGGGTAACCCACTAGCCAAAGAATAGAATTTCAAGGTGCTGTCTTTAAGAATATTTATCCAAATATTTTTTCCTCATTCCTAGATTTTTACAGGGCTCTGATGAGGAAAGACAGAGACCAGGGCATGCTGTGAGATAGTGCTCTTATACCCTGTAAGGATTTGTCACTCATATTGGTTTAATAAAATGCTGAGTGGCTTATAACCAGGCAGGAAGTATAGGCGGGTGACCAGACTAGGAGAATTCTGGGAAGAGGAAAGGTTCAGTTTGTAGTCACCACCCAGACTCAGAGAAGCAATATGCTTCACTGATAAAAGGTACCAAGCCATGTGGCTAGCATAGACAAGAATTATGGCTTAATTTAAGTTGTAAGAGCTAGTTAATAATAAGCCTGAGCTAATAGGCCAAACAATTTTTAATTAATATAAGCCTCTGTTTGTTTTGAATGGCTGCGGGACTGGGCAGGACAGAAACTTCCACCTACAGCAGTGGTCCTAAGGATCTAAGTGTGTTTCAAGAATCCTAAAGAGTTCTAATCCACATCTCAGGTTTAACAATAAAAATATTTAAAAAATGTTCTTAGGCTGAGTGGTGGTAGCTCACGCCTTTAATCCCAGCACTCAGGAGGCAGAGGCAGGTGGATCTCTGTGAGTTCAAGGCCAGCTTGGTCTACAAGAACTAGTTACAGGACAGACTCCAAAGCTACAGAGAAACCCTGTCTTAAAAAACAAAAAAATGTTCTTATACCATAAGGAAACTGATGCCAAGGAGGAAAAAGGAATTAATTAGTAAATTTCAAAGTAGATAAAATAAGTTAAATGCTATATAAAATAAAACCCATGTAGAGATAGGGAAAAGGAAGGAGGAAAGAAGGGAAGAAGGGGAGGAGAGGAGAGAGAGTAACCTCATGGATTGGTGCTGTTTGTGTATATTTTGGAGTTGAGCCTTTACGTTTTGATGCCAAACATGTTCATGCATTCTGTGCATTCATTAATTCTGGTGGTTTTTCAGTGCTCAAATTGTCTTCTTAAACCTGTCCTGACTTAATAAAATTGACTATGATGCTACACAGTTGTGTTGGAAACATATTTTGAAATTTTGCCATTTCAATAAAATATCCTACTTTGACATAGACAATATTATGTAAGTATGATGGGATCAGAGAAATAGAGGCTCTTGCCCACAAGCCTGATCATCTCAATTGAACTCATGAATCCCACAAGATAGTAAGAGAGAACTGACTCCCAAAAGTTGATCTGCACATACTACTTGTCATGTACATAGCAGTATACATGCATGCATGTGCATGCCTGCATGCACAAACACACACAAGTAAATACAATAAATAATTACAAAATAGCTATAAAAATTTACCCCAATAGTTTATCTCTGAATACAAAACTAACATAAGATATATACCATATATAAATCTTCTATCCAGCACAAAATATAGTGAAATAAATATGCAGGCAAAAGATGAACCTTCATTTGTGATGGTGGCTATATGAATCTCATAGAGTTAGCACAAAGCAGTAGTGAATGCCAGGGAGTGCTTGGTCTGGTTATTAAGACATACTAGCTAAATAAGCCTAATACTTTTAAGGTTACTATACTTTCCTTCAATCGATATTTTTAATAGGCAGTTATAGTCATATTCCCCAAAGTGTAAGTGTAATATATTAGTTTGTTAGGACTGCCAAAACAAAATGCAACAGACTAAAGTAGCTTCAACAACAGAAATCTGTTTTCTCACAGTACTGAAGTCAGGAAATTCAAGATCAGGGATAAGCAACTTTGTTTCATTATCTTCCTGTGCAGACAATGAGGGAGGAGTCTTTCCACACATCTCTCCTTGATTTAAGATGGCCGTTTTTTTTTCCTGCCTCCTCACGTGGCCTCTGTGTGGGTATGTCCTTGATGTCTCTGTGTTTAAGTTGCTTTTTCCTATAATGATGCCTGGTTCTTCGTCTAAGGAAACCAGCCAACCGAGTCACTCTAATAACCTCATTATAACTGAATCACTGGTCTAAAAGCAGCGTTAGATTTGATGTGGGCAATACAGGTGAATAAAGTATTCCCTTGATAAGATGACCGTTCAGGAGGAAACAAGATGAGCCCAAACTGGCACAAGTACAATGCAGAATGACAGCAGATATTAAGGAGGCTGCAGGTTCCAGAACTCAGGCCTATGAATGTTTATGACTGTGCAATCTACCAAAAGACCCCAGGTGAAAGAATGTTGTGGAAATGGCGACACGGGGAGGCAGGATGAAGAACATTCTTTAGAAATACAGGCATGGACACAGGTGGAGAGGGAAGAGAATTCAGAGGTGACCCAAAGGGTGAATGTTACCCCTTTGAGCACAGGAAACAGAAAGGCCCAGTATGGATAGGTTGGGCCTAAAAGAGGCATGTTCTGGGTATAAACTTTCTAAGAAGCTCTGTGGCTTCACTCGGATTTGTTAATCTCCTTTCTAAGTCTGACTTCTGAATGCATTACTAATAATACAGTCTATCACTAAGTGAAGTTTAGGGCGGGGATTCAAGGCAGGAACGTGGAGTCTGGAACTGAATTAGAAGCCATAGAAGAATGTAGCTTACTAGCTTTTTTTCTGGGTTGCTCAGTCTGCACTCTTATACCATCTAAGAACACCAGCCCCAAAATGATACTGTTCCCATCAATCCATCAATAAAATACCATACTCTACAGACTTGCCAACAAACCAGTCTTATGGAGGCAGGCATTTTTTCTTTTTTTCTTTTTTCTTTCTTTCTTTTTGTTTTGTTTTTCGAGACAAAGTTTCTCTGTAGCTTTGGAGCCTGTCCTGAAAACAGCTCTGTAGACCAGGCTGGCCTCGAACTCACAGAGATCTGCCTGCCTCTGCCTTGGCCTCCCGAGTGCTGGGATTAAAGGCATGGGACATTACCACCTGGCATGGAGGCATTTTCTTAATTAAGATGCCTTCTTCTGAGATGACTCTAGTTTGTGTAAAGCTGACATAAAAACTATCCAGCACAGTGTTAAACAAAATGCAGGGTTTATGCCTTGTGTAAAATGCTTGAACCCGTGCTTCATATGTAATGAGCATTGACTGCTTTCTATTTGTTGTTATGAGTGGTGTCATTCAGATTTCTCAGAGTAATAATGTATACCAACTGTCTCTCTTTTTTTCTACTTTTCAACATTATTTCTTCTGTATGAACAAATTGATACTCCTTGATTGGGCAAACCAGGGGATATTTTCATTATTTTTTTTTTTTATCTTCTTTTTGCACTTTGCTGTTTTTGAAACTGCTTCCTCGGCATTCACGACTTTGCACTTCTCTCTTTCTGCCTCTGGTAGTCGCATGTAGTTGTGCAGGTTCCAAGCTGTTCGAAGGTGCACATCTAGTGAAACAGACCACTCATCAAAATGAAGTTCAGCAGTGTCGTATGCTGGCTTTCCAGCAGAGGGCAGTAACATGAGCTGCTCTGACAAAAATCCTTAGCATTCTCTAAGGGATGGCAGTGAAGTCTTGAGGAGAAACAAACTCCAGTTGATAGAAAAACATCATATGACTTCATGGTGGCCAAGACTTTTTGCAGTTGTTCCTCATTTGTTTTTACCAAATAACCTTCCTTTGTCTCCTAAGTGTCTGTAAGGTTCTTTTCTCCATTTACTTGATGTCAGTGGTTTTTGACCTGGAGGTTGTATCCCCTTTGAGGGTCAGACAACTCTTTGACAGGGCTCACCTAAGACCACCAGAAAACATGGGTATTTATAGTATTATTCATAATAGTAGCAAGTTATAATTATGAGTTAGCAAAAAAAAATTTTATGGTTGTGGCCACCACAACATGAGGAATTGTACTAAAAAGTTGTGGCATAGGAAAGTTGAGAATCACCGCTGCGCATTCTCACTGGGTGATTTAATAGACTCTCACTGTTGTAGCTTAACTTTCCATTAATCCTGTCGCTCTTCCTTCAGCACCAACTTCTCTGGGTTGCAACTGTTTAGCAACCTCCTGGACATCTTTACAGGATCTTAGGAAACACTCAAATTCATTGATTTCACCTCTGTACCTCAGAAATGGAACAAAGGTGCCATTTTTAAAACTGGCTGGCTGTTGTACTTATCAATATTTGTATAGTGAAATTCAGTTTTGTTATAAAGAAGTGTACATTGGGAATGCCAGCAAAATACATGTTTGTGGGGTCCCCTGTGCCTTGCAGTCATGGGAGCATAGAGTGTTGTCCCAGAACTGAGAGTATTGCAAGTTCTCAATCCCTAGGTTCTGTCCTCATCAATTTAATATTTTTGGGTGTTGAGAAGACATCTCAGGATTGGCCTCTACCTCCTGGAGTCAGCAAATAGTTCAGAGAAATGGTTCATCACACATTTTTTTTTCATTTTATAGACCATCAAAATTAGAACATCTAGACATTAGAATAGAATTAAAGCCTTATATCTGTATTGTTGCAACTCTGATTGTGATGCCTAATTTATTGGTTTATTATCTCTTCTTTGCACAACCCTAGTAGGAGATGTTTCTATCTCTCAACTGCAGATTTTAATAAAGCTATTTCATAAGATTCTGCTATTGTATCCATTATTGCTTATTTTTGACACAGCTGGCAGGTATGCCCATATAAAGTACAAATCTAACTTGGCAGCTCAATGTAATTTGCTTTCACACATTCTTATTACCTGCTGGATTGAATTCAGGTGTTTCTCATGATTCAGCTTTATTACCTTGTAGGAAGGTTACTCCAAATGAACCTAAGAGCACCTCCTTCACTGTGTTCTTGATACCTTCATTTCCTTATTGATGAATCTGTGGTGTAAAACCTTGCTTTATGTCATCTTCTGCATCTACACTAAGATCTACATGTGAAATCAACCTGCAGAGCAGTCACTTTTGTGTTTGAGATGCCTAGAACATTTCATTAGGTCTATTAATTATGCAACATGTTTTAAGTGAAAGATTAGAGCAGAATTGTGTGCTTGAAGAGGTTACACTAAGCTAGGAAGGGCTACTCTTACACAGGGGAGAAAAACCTGAAACATTCCTAGAAAAAAAAAATACGGATTTAAAGAGGAGTGCTGGGAATTCAGTGGCAGGAATGAGCAATGAATTTGCTGAAGCCAGGTGAGACAGAAAGAGCAGAAGCCAAATGAGAAGTTTCTTCTCTTGTCTCTTATATTTTGGCAATTTTCCTTTGTTTCTGTTACCCTTTTCATGCTGGTATAAAAATTCTTTATGTTTATTTCAATTTTTATTTCTCTAAGGGCAGAACTCAATGAGTCTGGGAGTATACAGGAGCTGCCTCTGTATTTTAAATTCAGACAGATCCATATTTTTTTAACAGCCCATGTTTATTTTTATTTTCTTTTGTACTCATAGATACATGCTCATGGGGAAAAATATAAATCAGCAGTGCAATCTGTTTTCCTTAGGGAGGTCTGCACAGTGTGTTAACCATTCCTATTGATCCTATAGTTCCCAGTTCTTTGGCACATTGGGTTTTTGGTGTTTTTCTTTGTTGCCTTAAAAATATTTACTATTTTGAGATTATAGCAAATGAAAATTATAAATTACATAAACAATAAAGAAAATCATTCTATCAGCTTTTAGGTTCTGGTATTTTCCATTCAAGGAACCTTTCCCATTGGGAGTGGGAGGGTATTGGATTTTGAGACTATCTCATATCAGACACATCAAGGTTCTCCAATTTCAACTTCCTATGTGATGTAGTAACAGGCTTCCGCCACAGGAGGCTTCACAGTATCTGTGGAAACAACCAATGGAAAAAGAGACCATGAATTTAAAGAGAACAAGAGGTGTGTGTGTGTGTGTGTGTGTGTGTGTGTGTGTGTGTGTGTGTGTGTGTGTGTGTGTGTAAGGATTTGGAAGGAGGAAAGAAAAGGGAGAAACAATGCTATTATATTACAACCTTAGAAAGAAGAAGAAATATTTTATTTTGACAGATTATTAAAGTGAGATTGTCTACCAGTTCCTAAGAAACAACTTCCCATAAACTAAAACCTCCTCCTGTGCTCTCTATCTCATTTGCAAATTTCCCCTCCAACTTCTGGCCCTGAAACACAATGTGGCTTTCAGATGTCACCATCCTTGTATCTTCTGCTTGTATCCGGAGGCCATTCTTCCTCTTGGGCATATGTCAGCTACACTATGATTTAAAAATCCACAGAGCTGAGGCTCATTCTAATCACACTTACGTTTTCACCAGCTAATCACCAACTCATCATACTGTGCGCTCGCTCTCTCTCTCTCTCTCTCTATTTCTCCTCCCCCCTCCCCGTGCAGTAATGTGCATGCAGATACAGTTCTTCTAGAAACCAGAAGAGTATGTCAGATCCCAGCAGGAAGCTGCCCAGTGTAGATGGTGGGAACTAAACCTGGCTCTTTGTGCAGAAGCACAAAGCAGTAACGGCTTTAAATTGCTGAACCATCTATTCAAGCCCTGTTACCAAATTTTAATTAAGTCTCTATCTTTAAACAGGTATGTCTGCACAGCCCTTTTCTGCTTTCCAAGGTTATCTTTTATGCTGGAACATTTATCATAGTCTCTGATACCTAGACTTCCATATTAGAGACTTTTGCCTCTACTCTTAACTATCATTCTTACAGTGATATCTGTATCCCAACAGTACAACTGATCTACTCCATGAGCAATAAACATTCTCATTGCCTTTATTACCAAATTACTTTTCTAAGAGAAACAAACAATGCTTGTTTAAACTCACTGAGAATTCTGCTTTGTTGATCTTCTTGTTCGGTCTCCCAATCCATCTATCCCAACTCTCCTCTTTTAATTTAACTTAAATTCTATGGTGCATCATTTCAATCACTTTTCATTATCCTAACATGAGGTTCTCTCTCCATGATCACTCCCTCAACTTATCCATATACAGTGCACATTTTCCTTTTGGTATTTCATTTTCCTTATAGAACTCCTCCTATAAGATCTATAAGGCTGAACTGTTATTCTTTTCTCATTATCTGAATTACAATCATGAGCAGCAAGTCATTCCACAGACCCTATTGATCATTTAGCATTCCTAACTTCAAATGTATCTCCAAAGCTTCACACTCATGGACATCCGTGTAAGCTCATCTCACACTAACCCACAGAACTAAACTTTTGTCATTCTCTTTAGTGCTAATTTCGCCAAATTTTGCATCTTAACAGGAAAAACTAGCAGAATTCAGATTGCAAAGCACCACCTTCAAATTCTACACATATAACCAATTCCTATTCGCACTGTTTTTTCCTTCTTCTCCTCCAGGGACGGCTTTCTGCTCCCCTCTCTGTTCTGTTTCCCTCTCATAGTTTAAGTTTTTCGTCTCTCACCCTTTACAGAGATTTACAGGGTCAAATGTTCCTTCTCAGTTTCCTGCAGGCAACTGCCTTCATATTATTAATTTTCTGAGATTGGCTCTCAACATATTTAAATCTCCTTCTAGAAACTAAAGAGAGCATCACCAGTATTTCCACAATACCAATAGTATTTTCTCTATTCCCCATCTCTCAGCCACTCCTTCAACCACCATGATCAGCTCACTGGCATTTTCTTTCCCCAAGAGCAATATTGCTCCATAGTGAACTTCCGTTTTACTCACTTTAGAGTCTATAAAGTTCTCATCTAATTTGTCTTCTCAACAAGAGCATCATTTTAGTGATTCTTCTGCTTTCTCTACTTCTCTCTCTGCCATAACCTTTGACCGTGGAGCATTTTGCACGTAATCCTCATCAGACTCTATGTGCTCTCTTTGGAGCAAACTCAACCAAATTCATTATTGTCACAAACTGTAAGTCAGGCACTGTGTAAATGATCGTTCTGTTTAAGACTCTCCTGTAAGTGCTGGGGGTTCCATTTCCAATTATCCTTTAGACAACTTGGTACCCAACTCATGTTCTGTCTTCTCTCACAAACCAGTCTTCTTATGGTATTTTGACATCATTTAGTGCTATGACATCCCACTTTCTTCTATAAACCAGAAAGAATTAAATTCATCTTCATCATGACCACAGTGCCATGTCTCAGATTCAGTAATCTAGCTTGGCTCATGTTTTATCCATTGTAACTTTCAAATTAACCCATTTCTGCCCAGCTTCATCTCCCCTCTATCCAAGATTGCCATCACTCTCTAGAGTACAGCCAGCCCTCATACCTTTGGGTTCAGCATCTCAGGATTCAACCAACTACACATTTAAAAAATATTTAGAAAAAAAATATGAATAATGGTATTATAAAAATAAAAAGTAAATAAAATAGTCTAATTTTTCTATAATAGTTATATTAGGAATTATAAGTCATCTAGATGTGAGTTAAAACATAGAGAAGGATGAACATAGACTTCATCCAAGGTTAAACCATTTCATATGATGTATCTGAGATTCTTCAAATTTGAGTTTCTTCTGGAAGGTCCTGGAACCAATTCTAAATGAATACCAAGGGACAGCTAGCTTCTGGGCCATAGTGTAGTATCCTAACTAGTCATCCATGGGTATTTTGAAAATGTTCAATATGGCCTATATTATTCAATTGGTAGCTTTCTGTCAGCAGTGACTAGTTCCTCATGGAAGATCTGACAATCTTAACTTCCATGATTGAGAAGTTGTGGGCAGGTGTTGCTGTCATCAAGTGACTAAAAACTGGAAATGCTGCCTAACATCCTAAGCTGGAGAATAGGTCCCTGAAATAATGAATTGCCCACCCCAAATGTTAATCGTACCAAGGATGACAAAATTCCCAGTTACTTTCCACTTGACTAAGACCGGAATAATCAAAATATCTTCCCAGGTCCTTGGGCATCTGTAGGTCATCCAGCCCCATTCAGATCCTGCCAGCCACACTTCTATGTACTATGATATCCCTTATCTTCGGATATTTGCACATGTCATATCCATGTGGAATATCTTCATTTAGCCTGAAAAGACTGACTATATTATCTCCTCTGGGGGAACTATCTGCATGACTTCTTCACTAGGATCCCTCTTTTGTATGAGTCTATGGATCTGTGAAGTAAGCTTATGAGATTTACTATAATTTGACTCTCATCAGGATGGAAACCACAAATGTGGGTGTATTTCTTTCAATTGTTTACCTCAAGTAAAATAAAATTAAAATGGTAGGTCATTCAACTTGAAATTCAATACTTAGGCCGACAAATGCAAAGGGGCTTGATATAGGACATGTAGCTACTCAGCATCCAATGAAAGCTTCGACTCAAAAACTCCTCATTGTCTAATGTTTCATTTATTTTTTTCCTCAGACAAGCATTTATACGCTTATTTAAGCACATGGAGTTTTACTCAAAATAACTCTTGTAGACTTCAGTGCATAAAACAGATTAAAAGGGCTTAGCCCTGATCCCTGCTTTAATTAGAGACAGCTCAATACAATCTCATCTAAAATACTTGTTACCATTTATCATGACCCTGAAGAACATAGATCTGAATGCCAGGGCTTGGTGACTGAGCCTCAGATAAAGGCTCACTTCATTTACATGTGAAATGTCAAGGCATCCCTTAACCTCAGTGTATGACGTGCTCTAGACACAGCAAATTCTAAATTGGGAATTTCAGCATTGTCTAAATCGTTTGCATCACTGGCTTAAACAATGTCACCAAATCACACTTTTGTATTTCTTCATGAAACTAATTCTAGTCTTTCAAGTAATTAATCTCAGTCCGTAGACCATGTTCAACTTTCAATGATTTTTCAAATCATAATTTTTGTCTGATCAAGAATATGCTTTCTGGTGTATTCATTTTCTTTTTGATATGAATGGCATCTGCTTCAGCATGATACAGTAATACAAACTAACAAAATTTCGATATTTTAATAATTCATAAAAACACTAATATTAAAAATAATGCTTTTGAAAAATATAAACTTATTTTCCTGGTTTCTTCTTGTATATGATTTAACCAGTTAAAGGTCACGCTTAGTGAAAGCCTGTGTATCATATATTTTGAGAGTATTTAGTAAGTAAATAAATATTATATGATGTTGGTTAAAAAAACATAGTGACCCATTGTTTTTCAGGTGTGTTGCTCTTCTAACCATGAAATTAAATTTTAAAAAATATGTCTGAGAAATGTTTTAAATTTTTTAGCCATCTCTTCAACTTGATTCTTCAGGAATCAATTTCTCAAAAGCAAAGACAGTTACATTGTTTGAATACCTATTGTTTATAAAATCATACTCCATTTCAAACTTCTAAAACTTGTACTATTGTAAAATTTTTCAGTGTCCTAAATTACATATTTTTATATTTTTAAAAAATTACATATTTTAAAAAATAATATATTGAACTGGTTTTGTTTACTTTCCTACCTTCTATAATATTAATTCAAGCTATTAAGTATTATAGGCTTGGTGTGTTGGCTTATATTAATCTATAAAATATGGAGGGGCTCGTTCTCTATGTTTAAATATTTTTGCCTTTTTCTTTGGGAACCTGTTATCACTGCACACTTCGGTTACTATCTGAAAGAAGCAATTCATTAGTCTTTCTGCGAACTGACAAACTGTACTCACTATATGCTGGCTGAATGTGTTTTTGTAATTGGAAGCTCTGTAATTGCTAAGATTATCATTATAGGGCTAGCATGACATTAAAAAAAACTCATTGCCCTTCTGTCTTTAGCATATAATTTTTTGTATATGGCTTCCCTTTTCTGAAAGCCTCTCATTGACATTTCTCAGGCCCAGGGTTGCATCTATTAGCATGTATTGTGTTGTGTATTGTGACCGTTATTTTCACTTTATGAGGGAGGAGGGGCGCACACATAAAAAGAAAAAACTAATTCAGAAGTGGGCAGAGAAGTAAACTAAGCGTTAGATGTGTATTTGCAGTTCTTGGAAAAAGTTATCAAAATTTTCCCCAAAGCATATTGGAAAACATCGCTCATGCTAAAAAGCCACCCTTCCCTCATTCCTGCTTTTCTAAATCCTTCGAAAACCACATCTGGTCCCCACTGATAGCTTTTAAAAATATATGCCTTCCTAATGTTTTCTCACAGGAAGTGGAAATTGGAAGAAGCCTGTGTTCACCGTCGTTTAGGAGTCACCCTGAGAGTCAGGCGGATGATTCTCTAAAGATGCCAGACCGTTTGAGACACGAAGAAACATCTTTGCACAAGATGTCCCCAAAATGGTCCACAGTCCACAGCACTTTTGAAGTTAGCACAGACATCTTGATACTTGACCTTCTGATATTTGATTCTGCAAAATGGATGCTTGATAAATGAAATACTATAAGTGATTCAACTAAAATTTATCAAAAATTGGTGGAAACATATAAAATAAAAACATAACTCAGGGGTAAGTGTACTATATTCGAGTGCTTCCATATCTATTACAAATGTATTTTCAAATCAACATGAATTTTTAATATAAGGCTTTGAAACCATATATTTCACTATTATCTGGCTTTTACTTTTGTGATTTACATATAAATATAAAATATATAAATATAAAAATTACATATTCTTTCTCTGTGGGGGTTATAAAACTATAAAATATATTTAACTGTTAGTACAAAGAAAACAATAATTAACAATGCCCTAAATATCTTTTTAGATAGCTGGGCTAAATGTGCCTAATGAATTTGGAATAAAAAGAAATGACATTGTAGGAGAAAAACACATAAATTTGGCAAATAATTTACAAATACTATTCAATATTAGTAGTTCATATTTAGGAAGTGAATATAATTATATATATTTATATATATATATTTAACCACAATAGTAATTTATTTAAAAGTACAGTTGTCATTTTTCAGTTATGAGAGACATATTTAGGATTTTTTCACTCATAAATCCATAACATAATCCTTACTGTGGGTTTTCTATTAGTTATTGGCAATCATAATTATTTTTGTTTTGATGCTGTCAACTGGAAAATGTATGGCAAACAGTCGCATTTTCAGCTCCCCGTGAGCTTTGGAGACCATTTCACTACAGAATTTTTTCCACTTTATAGTTTGGGAAAAGCAATGACATGTCTGCTGAAAGTCTGTTTGAAATGTTTTCTGTGGGCCCTCCGTAAGCGTCACCTAGAAGCTCTTCAGAGACTGCAGAATTCTTGGGCACCCATTAGTCCTACACAATCTTGATGGTTCTCATCGGCCCTAAATCTTAAGAAGCTGTATCTTATGACAGTACAGACTGATCCTTGGGGTAAGTTAATATGGCTCAGCCCATTATGCTTCCATTTAGCTTAGTATTAATTTAGAGTGGGCCTTGGATGTTGGGAAGGGGAAAAGAAAGATTTCTAGTGATGGATGGTTCTTTAAATGCATACAAATTGGTACCTCCACCTCTATTCATTTTAGTTCATTTTTGGTATACCCAAGTGATATCCTAATTCAATTCAGTATCAGCCTTCAAACTCTCCCTCTTGTGCCATATTTATGCCAATTGATTAAACTTAATCTGCACTAGATTGAATGCAAGTGAAAGGCAAGAAAAAAACAAGATTAGTAAAGGCCCCAAAAAGCCAGAGGCAGGTTCTGATATAGCTGTATGGAGATACTAGCATTGGAAGAAACTGGCCATGACTGAAGTTAAGGGGGCCTGTAGCATCATTGCGTCTGTGTTTCTTCAGTCCCCAAGCAAAGGTTTTCCAATATCTTTTTAGATTTTATAACCTTAGAGATGGCATTCTGCAGGATAGTTATTGTATATTGTCATGCATTTGTAAATTTGCTTTTTAGTATATATATTTTTATTAGTTCTTCAAGAATTTCATGAAGATGTTTTGATCCTCTCTTCCCCAGTTCATGCCAGACCCACTCTTGTTCCTGCCATACTCCAGCTTGTGTCCCTTTTTTTTTTTGAACCCACAAAAATTCAATTTGTTGCTTTTCCCTCAGTATTCTCGGATGTGTGTGCTTTCCACTAGAGTGCTTAGTTAACTTCCCAGAGGTCTACACTTTCATAGAAGAAACTGACTCCCCATCCCCTAGAAGCTACTCAGCTGACAATAGCCTACACCTTATAGGAGTCATACCTCAGGCGTAGGTCCCCCTGCCATACTGAGTTTTGAGGTCGTAGCAATATTTTTGTGTTAAAATTTCAAATGTGTTGAAATATCAAGAACTAACACAATAAAACCCAGAGAAAAAAATGTAATAAAGATAGACATTGATAATTTTTATTTTGATGTTATTTTATTGGTGCCACAAAAGATCAGTCTTATATCACTATTTTTAAAGAAAGAATTTTTTTCACTACTGGGTTCCTATGACTGCTTCCTTAGTGCTCATCAAATCTGACTCTGATGTCCATAGTTATAAGTGCTTTTAATACTGTTTAGCTAGTTTTACATTGATTAACACAGACCAAGACTAAGACTAACCTGCACTATCAGGGTGTACGATCTAATACTTCCCTGCTGTAAGAATTGTTTTGTTCCAGGGCATAATTTGCCTGGATAGGATGAAAGCGACCACCTTTGTTTGACCATGTCAGTTACTACGAATGCAGTTTGTTTTTCAGCCTGGGGGCTATGAACCCCACTGCGGGTAAAACAGCCCTTTTAAGGGGTCACATATAAGATATCACTTCCTATCAGATCATTTACATTATGATTCATAACAGTATCAAAATTACAGTTGTGAAGAAGGAATGAAATAATTTTTGGTTGTGAGTGTTGCTGCAACATGAGGAACTGTATTCCAAGACTCACAGCATTATGAAGATTGAGAACCAGTGTTCTGTTGCAGTCACAAGCGATTTAAGCATCTAAGTATTTAGGCATAAATATGTCAAGGATAAATCAGTACTTAGCCATTCTTTTAAAAACATTTGTAATTATAACTCTACAATTATACACATAGTGTGTATATTTGCATCAAAGGAGTGATACTGAATGCCTGATAGCTTACAGTTTTAAATTTTTAGTAAACAAGGTAGCTAGTAACTCCATGCCTGAACGATCAATACTTGTAAAGGATTAATTCCAAACATCACAAGTCCTGAGAAGCATAAATAGGCAAAAGTTCATCACCGTCAGTTTCTATGCTTATACATGAACTCCCAGATTCCTAGCAAGTATTTAATTTCCTTCTCCGTCTATTTAGGTTGTTACACGTCCCTCTCTTATGAGCGAGCGAAGCAAAGCTTGTATGTTGGTGCAGCCCATTAACACTTTCTCCGAGACAGACTTTATCAGATGGTTTTTGTAATGTCTCTCAGAAGATTTGGCTTAACAAATTTAAACACAAAAAAATAATGTAATTTGATGCTGTTTGGGCAATTATATAGATATGGGAAAAAACAATTAGAATGAAGTGTTTTGATTGTAGTAAATAGCATACTTTTATTTTTATTTGTGAAACTGTAATATACAACATTTCTCCCTTCCTTTTCTTCCTTTAAACCATTTCCACATATGCCTCCTGTTTATCCTTTAAATTCCATAGTTTGTTTTGTTATTAATTGTTGATATACGTGCAAATATATAATATGGTGAGCAGGCTGTATACATGTGTGTGTATATATCATATATACACATATATACTATCTCAGAATGATTTATGCATGTGTGTGTGTATGTGTGTGTGTGTTTGTGTGTGTGTATAAAACCTACTCAGTATATATAATTTATTTCTATATATGTTTTAGGGCTAACCATTTGCTACTGGATAACCAACTTGTGTTGCCCTTGCCCTAGGGAAGGATTATTTCTCCCACTCTCCCAACATTCTTCAGTTACCTCCAGTTCTTGGTTGACTCCTTTTGAGTTTTTGTTCTTATAAATTTTGGCATGTCCATTGGTGTCATCTTTTTCCAGTTCAAACTGGGCACTGATGTTAGGGAGGCTTTCTGAGTGTAACTCCTGATTGTTCCTAGAAGATGCAATCTCACAGCAAGCTCCTTGGTCCCTCTGGATCTTACAACTATTCCATCCCCTCTTCCCTGAGCACTTATTAAGTACAGGAGCATTTTGTAAATCATCTATTCAGCAAGTCTTTGCTCCACAACTCTACATTGTTCTTGGCTGTGGCTCTCTGTAGGAGTCATTGTCTGTTGGAAAGAGAAGAAAAATAGACATCTTTAACAAAAATTTCCTAAAACCCAAAGTGATTCAAGATGTCAAGCTTTCAAATGACCAAGCATAAATTCATTAGGTGCCTTCTCTGTCTCTAACTCATGAGTAAAACCAAAAAAAAATATACCATATTTGGTACTTTTATATGATAGATACTATGCTAAGATATTTTGTTTTTGTTTGACAATTTTATAGATTTCTACAATAAATTTAAGTGATTTTTATCCTCTGATCCATCCCCTCATGCCCCTCTGTTTCCCACTCAAACCTTTCTTAGAAGAAGTCTACACCTCCTCCTCCTCTGTCTTCTTTTCATGTATGACCAGTACCTTCCAATTAACATTTCTACCCTGACTGTGGATAAAAAATTATTTACTAAAGGAGAGGAAATTATTCATGACTCAAGGGTTGAATAAAATGTCACTCCTCTGTCAACAATTATTGCTAGCCAGTAGTTTCCAGAAATGGGGGGGGGGACATCTGGATCCTTCTTCCATCCATTGAGTGCTGCACTGTTGTTCGTTTTCCCTGGGCAGATGTTAAAACACATCTCTTATCTCCAGCTATATCACCAGAACAAAGCAACTTAATTCCACCCTATGTGTATCCTAACGAAACAGTGACAATACTGGGCTTACTTACAGGAAGGATGAATGACTCCAAAAGCAAGCATCTACTAAGACCTCACTCAGGTGTATATGAAAACTTACAAAGCTATAAACTGGAGCCCCCGTCCTAGGGTTTCAGGCCTTCCCATCAAAGCACCTCCTTTCTCCCAGCTTCATAGCTCCACTGCCTGTACTCAAGCATAAAGTTGTGCCTCATTACTCTTGTATGTTCTGTGAACTTCCTGAAACTTGTGAGATTCCTTCCCTTAGGAAATCTTAAAAAGCTTCCTCCTTTTGATCTAGGCAGCAATGTTTTAATTTGGAGGAATATCTAAACAGCAGATACTATAAGTGGAAGTTTCTACACTGACCTCACGAGATGGGTTATGCTTAAAATATATGGATGAAAATGTTTTATAAAGCAACTTTTCAAAAGTGGCTGTATAACAATGTATATGGAACACAATGACTTTTGTGGCTAAATTTTGGTCCTATATCTAAGGTGTCTCATTATGTTGTGCAAATGTTTTAAAATCTGGAAAGAATATTCCCTAATCCGAACACTTATAGCCTCAAGTATTCCAACAAGGCTATATAACCTGTATTGGGATAATATAGAAATCTGTGTGCAATATGCTTCACATTGGTGCTTTCAACTTTGCAACTGAAACAGTATACAGTAAAAATCTTAAAAACTAAAATTTTATCTGTTTATACATAGGACAAAAAATGATTCTAATTTTATTAAGGGGCCAGTGCTCCCTAGGAGACTAAGAAAAGTATAACACATAGGCCCGGAGATTTTAGCCAACTTAATGTTAAAAAATCACCACCTAAGAACAAATATTTATCAAATAAAACTCCCTAAATCAAATGATACTCCAAATAGCATGGATAATTAAATAATCTTCATCAGGCTGGTCTTATCTGGCATTAAATGACAGTTTGCTTGCTATTTACTTTTATTCTTTAAATGGTAGTTTTAATTCTAATCTTTTAAATCATCAGTGTGAAATGCTGACAGATAAAATACATAATCCAAAGTCACTAACTCAGGGTTTTTGTTACAAGCCTTGGGAATTACCTGCTTGAGTTTCTCTTTATTCTACTTCATTAACAGCTAAGTTCATTTTTACTCTTATAATTGCCATTTCCTTTAGCTGAATGATTTTTGCAAACTGGATATTTTGTTCTTGCTAACTACTTCCCACTTTTTAAATAGTGGGATTCTTCCTAGTTTTAATAGTTCTAAGAGCCTAAAACAAAGAGGCTTGTATTTAATTTCTTGTTTTTCTTTTAAAAATCAGACATTTTTAGAGTAATACTGCTCAATAAGGAATTTACTAAATATTAAGAGGAGTGTTCTATTTCTTTTTTAGTGGTAACCAATAGTCAAGCAGCTATGAGGCCTTTGAGAAGGAGATCCTATCCAGATCCCTTTATGAAACCTTCCTAGTGCAGGGCATGCTGTCAACACTGTTGTTAGAGGTCAATGTATTTCCAGAACTGACTATCTTCCCAAAGTAGTCAGGAAGATGGTAGTTAGGCCCTCCATATGTGGGAAACAGTGGTGAAACTAGACCTTTTGTGAGGCACCTGGCAATAGGACCAGGATACTGTCCTTGGTGCATGGGCCCTTGGCTTATGTGTCCATTCCTACCTTAATGCAGGGAGGGAGGGGCTCCATCCTGCTCCAACTTATTGTGCAAGACTTTATTGACTTCCCATGGAAGCCCTTACCCAATGGGAGGTGTGGGTATAGTTTAGGATAGAGGGGAACAGGAGGGAAGAAGGGGGAAGTAAGGAGGAGAGCTGTGGATGGAATGTAAAACAAAATTAAAAAATAAATTTAAAAAAGATGCTAGTTACTCATCTCATTTCCTTTACACGAAAATGGACATGAAAATTTCATGCAGGTTAAGTAGAAAAAGAACTTGTCAGTAACATGGATAGTTAAGTAGCAGCCAATCCGTGGATTAAAATGCTGTTTCACACAGCACTGATAGTCTCTTTCCTGTAGTATTTTCAAATTGATAAAGTCAAAGAAAGAACTTTCTCCCAGGTCCGCCTGCAATGTACACGAAACATCAAAGGCTTTATCGTGGGAAGCTTACAACCCACTGTCACACTTTTTTCATTTCTCTGTCACACCAGTTCAGCAGCTTGTGTGTCGTGATTCTGTCCACTTCCCAAATACTGAAGGTCAAAACAAATTTTAATGAAACCGAGTAAACAGTAAGGATATTAGGAAATTAATAACCACACCTTTATTAAAAAAGGCTTCAGATGGAAACTTCTAAACAACTCAGACATGGAATCATAGAGCAGCTTCCAGGAAGATCCCTGACAGCCACTTTTGTCCAGCTCTGACTGATTCTCCTTCTCTCAAAAACACTCCAGAGCACAGGATTTGAGACACCCATTTCCTGAATACAGAGTAGCTGATACAAGACACACACCGTACTTATCTCAGGATATCTTCCTTAACCCCTCATTTTTTATTCCAGGTCTTGTAGTTTCCTGTCTCTTAAAATCCACATCAATGTATATTTCAGTAAGAAAAATATTGTAAGTTGATCATGCCAAGTAAAGACTCTTCTTTCTTGTCAGAAATTCTGTCCCATTGCTTCATTAGCAGTTTGGTTTTATCTCCTTTCCTTTTCTCTCTCTTTGGTGGCTCTGAAAGATGGAACCCAGACCCCAGGCTTTTGGGCATAGACATGCAGCCTATCAGCTGAGCTATAGCCCAGCTCCTCCTCAGTGCTTTCTTGAAATGGCCGCCTTACCTGCGGCTCTTCATTAACTTCTCTATGATCTTTTCAGTCACTAACAGACATAGTCAGTGAGTTGTTGAAGAGGAAGCGGCCGGCTGTGTTCCCCTGCACCCGGGCGCCCGCATGGTCAGCTTAAGCCCCGAAGTAACTAACACGCAAACCGTATTCACCTAAAACACTGCCCGTCCCATCAGTTCCAGCCTCTTATTGGCTAGCTCTTGCACCTGGACTAGCCCATTTCTGATAATCTGTGCCTAGCACCCCATGGGTGTGCTTACCGGGAGATGCTAGCCTGCGTCTCTCTGCAGTGGGAACATCATGGCGACTCTAACTCAGCTTCTCTTTCCCAGAATCCTCTCTGTCTACTCCGTCTACCTAATTTTCTGTCCTATCAGGGCCCAGGCAGTTTCTTTATTGGAACCAATGAAATCAACAGATTGATATATGACACTCCCACATCACTTCCCCTTTTTCTGTTTAAACAAAAAGAAAAGCTTTAACTTTAACATAGTAAAATCACTATAACAAAACAGTTATCAAAGTAAATTACAGTTACAATATTTATATCTACTTTATGTCTTTTATCATAACTAAGGAAAACTATAACTAACCATTCTTCAAC
>CAWTZC010000153.1:0-16046 GCA_963919715.1 Microtus obscurus
TCTTTAAAGATCTTATGGTTAAAATCATTCTTTTCAGAACAATTATGCAAATAAGCATCATTAAACTCATGATGCTGTGATTGGTTCAGGCCATCAGTATGACTAGGCCCCCCAAAATGACATGATTCCCATCAGTTTGTAAGGCCTACTAATGTGTCCTAAAAATTTGACATATAAGGAATATGTATATTCTCACCAGCTTTTGGCACATGACTTACCTTGACTACAAAACTGTAGAACATGTACCTGCACCGAGGAGAAGCTAGAGAAGACAATGCTTACTTACCATGAGTCAATCATACAATCAAAACTTGACAGTCCTCATGGCAAGCATTGCATCCTCCACACCATCTTTCTTGCAGGGCAAAGTTACTGCAGGTTAGAATTGTGGCAGCAGTTAAGAAGTCAGGTACTCCAGACAATCAGGACCTTGTACTTAAGGGCATTCACTGATGGGTGTGGTCGATAGATAAATAACCAGACCAGCTCAATTCAAAAGATTTTAATAATTGAGGGAAAACTCACGCGACCAAAGATCCCACTAAAGCCAGGAGCACAGGAAGCCAAAGTGGAAAAACAAGCACACATCGTTGTTTTTATAGGCTATTTGGGGCCCCCAGGAGGGACACACCTTATACAGCACGCGATTGGCTGAAGTCCCCCATCAATTCACACATTGCTGCCTTGGGCAAAAGTTTTCTTGAAATGTCTTGGTAAGTGGTCCCAGGAACAAGCTAGATGCAGAAAACCTTCAGCATTGCCTACATATTCCCTATACAGCTTCAATATTCAATTTTCTATCCTTCCCTGTATCATTCACTCTCTTTGGTCCAAGGGTATGTATCTGAACTGTGATTATTCTTGTGGTTCCTGTAACATTGAGATAAGCCTGTAACTGAACTGATCTTATTTTATTCATTATATTTTGGAGAGAAAGAGTTTAATTTCACAATATCATAAGTTTACACCAAAGACTATAACTGAAGCAATTGAACTCAGGTCTCCATGGCACAAGTAGTTTTTCCTTTAAGTGATTTGCCTGGGAATTGGAAGCCTGACGTGTCTGAAAGATTGTATTGATTATATGTTATAGCAAGCAATGTGAAACCCAAAATTCTGAGTTATACAATTACTTCATTATAAACGAAATCATGACCTATTTTTCTAAAAGTGTTATTATAGTATGGGAAGAGGGCTGAGATGTAAAATGAAGATTTTCATGAGAGCAAAACAAGCAACAAACCACAGCATGAATCCTGGGCACAGTAAAGCATCACGTTTAACACCAGCTCTTGGAAGATAAAGAAGGGAGGATATCTCAAGTTTACTGGCAGGATAGTGTAGCCAAGTCACAGAGTTCCAGGTCAGTGAAGAATTCTGGATCTAAAATAAGGTACCAAGTAGTCGAAGAAGATACCTGATATTGATCTTTGCCCCAAATATTTACGAATGTGCAGAAACATGTACATACATGAACACATACATTTAAATAGAACTTGACAGAAGACAGATATTAAAATGTTGCAAATTAGAGTCAAAGCAGATAAAATATGAAGACATAAGACAACTTCTAAAGTCCTGAAGTGCCTTTGACAACTAGAGGCTCAAAACCCTTCAGTCCATGTTTTATTATTATTTATTATTATGGTTTACATAAGGTTTATTGCATGTGTACACCAGCAGGCCAAGAGAGGTTACCAAGGTCTCTTTATAGATGGTTGTGAGTAACCATGTGGTTGCTGGAACTCAGGACTCTGGGAAGAAGTGTAACAGTGCTCTCTGATTACATATCTCCTAAGTGATATGCCATTTCTCAGAAAATTAGAAACTCAAATCTATCTTGTATGAGGTACTAACCAATCACAAAGAGTGTTGGGCTTGAACTATACATATAGAGAGATTATTCATAATAGCCAGAACCTGGAAAACAAAGCCTAGATGTTCCTCAACTGAAGAATGGATAAAGAACATGTGGTACATTTACACAATGAAGCACTAGTGAGTGGTAAAAAATAATGACATCTTGAAATTTTGGCAAGCAAGGGATGAATCTAGAAAGAAAAACATACTGAGTGAGAAACTCAAACCAAGAAAGAAACCGTATAACATGCATTCACTAATAATTGACTTTAGGACATAAGGCAAAGAAAACCAGCCTACATCCCACAAGCCCAGAGAACATAGACAACAAAAAGGACCCTAACAGAGATGGATATACAAGAAGGAAAAAAAGGCAAGATCTACTTAGTAAACTTGGGAGTGTTTAAGCAGGAGAGGGAGAAGCTAATAGGATGAGAAAGGGAGGAGAGCAGAGAACTTCTGTGCCACAAAAACAATTTAAAAAAAGACAACCTAGCATACATTGCTTTGAGTTACAGCTTAGCCTTAACTAATAGTGAATGAAATTTTCTTCCAGCATACAAACACAAAAAAAGAGAGCTTAGGAAGTATAACCATAAATATATGAAACTAGAAATTGAACTTGGGTCCTCTGGAAGAACAACAAGCATGCTCTTTAACCTAAAGCCATCTAGCCATTAATTCCATCCATTTTTAAAGCTTTGTGAAGATAAGATGAACTAAGGCAAATTAAGAATGAATTTCAAGGAAAATTAACTCTTTAAATAATCTTAATTATTCAAGTGAAAGAAAAAATATGTCATTCCTCAACCCTAGCATTGAAATTTGAAAACTTGCAGTATTTGTCCTCTGGTATATTTAAGAGCTGATACTGAATTTGCTTAGTGAACTATGTCACCTTTTTACTTAAAAAATTATCCTAGGCAACAAGCATCTGAGAGTAATCAGATACATTCAAAGGTAGATATAAAAATAATGAGCAGGGACAACTTTTAATAATGTGAAATGTCCTATTTAATCTAGAAGTACAACTATGACAGAGAAGATAAAAATCAATAGCTCATAGTAAGGGTATTTATGGAGCCAAATGGAAATAGAAACAGAAATAGCGAAGAGAAGCTAATTAAAAATTAAAATATTAGAATTCTGAAAAGATATTCTTGTCTTAAAAATATTTAACATCTTAACTTAATTTTATACTCTTGTGTACTAGTTATCTGTAAATGGGTGTCTTTACGTATTTATTAAAAATGGAATTAAATTTATCTTAAACCAAAGACTATATTTTATTGGCAACTTGTCAGAGTGGTCCCTGTTTAAGTGAAGTGAAATCTAGATTTAAGGAAACAGATTTAACACCCCTTGAATATGGACAAACCCAAGAATTAGTTTCTCAGACAATCCAGAACTGAAAGCATGGCGGGGTCAGTGGTGGGGAGGATGTGATTCTCACCCCTATACAGTGCACAGGGTCTCTAATGTTAGAATTTGATGAATGCGGGTTAAGTCAGCAAAAGTAGTTTTGGTAATCACTCTTTTGTATACAGAAAGGCTCAGATAGTTTCCTGTTAAAATGTAGAGATAAGCTGTTTACACCACCTGAACTGAGAGCCATGTGCTCACCTGGGACTGTGGGTGTCAGCCAATCCACCTTCTGCAGGACAAAGCACTGAAGGAGCAGAAAACATCTGGGAAGTCAGAATTAGGAAGACTGAAAGAAACAGGTTACTTTGTTTCTGAGATGGGCTGACATCCCCTGAAAGAATGGGAGGGAAAATACAGCGATGGGAGTCTTTCCTGTTTGTTTAACATTTTATAAAACTCCTAGGTCCTTCCATTTTTTTATTGTTTGACCAAGATACTTGTGCCTGAGCAGTTTTTTTTTTTTTCCCACAGCTATTTCTTCAGAAAGAAAAGAACCTGGAACACATATATACTTTCCTTACCTGCCTGTACCACCCCACTGTCCCTCAGTGGCGTTGTCAGCTGAGGCTAGGTAGAGATGAAAAATATAGTTGGGTTACTAGAAAGGCTGCTCTTTGTAGAAGTAACTACATGATGCTGCTGATTGATTGATTCGGTAGACTGAGTCACATTTATTCCGCGTTTACTTGACTTCTTCCCATTCTCCATTTGTCTCAGATTCAGAAAAGACTTCGTTTCTGTGAAATAGTCATTACATTTTTTATCATTTCTGTTTTTACACGTGTAGAATGAAATATCCACGGGCAGAATTTATATAAACAGAGAGACATGTGGTGTTATGAGCCACAATAAACACCCAATTAGTATTTTTTTAAAAAATAAACATAGGGGAAATTGGCTCCATTTTCCAATTTCCAGATGATTGTTTTTGATTCTGTATCCGCAATGAGAAAAGGTGTGTGACAGTTACATGAGCTTTCCACACAGAAACAGACACACACACAAAGCGAGAGAGAGAGAGACAGAGAGAGAGAGAGAGAGAGAGAGAGAGAGAGATCAGCATACATGATAGGGACATGAAAGAAGAAGGAAGGCTGAAAAGGGATGGTAACTTGTTGATTGTAATTTCTCTGTGTGTTTTCACTGTTTTTAACATAATCCTAGACACAGAATGCGATTCATGCTTCCAGTATCTTTTCAGTCACTTTTTAATGAGCATGCATGAAACACACACTAGTCATTAAAAATTATAATAATGATGCAAAATAGGCATGAAATTTAATTCAGCTGTTTTACCTGGTGCTTATAAAGGCTATTATGCAATATTTGAATACCAAAAAGAAATTGTTTCTGCTAAACGATTGAGTAAATCTTTGAGCTCTTTTCCCCGCGAAGCATGGTATTAAGGCATTTAAGCATCTAAACAATCAAAAATGTAAAGTATTTATTATCGAGTCTAAATACTAATCTGATATCTGTTTTATGATTTCTTAATCAAGAAATATTAAGGCACTAATGAAAAGGGAAAGAATATTTATATTGTAAATACTCCTAAAATTCAGTCTTCCAAAGACATGAAATAATAATAAAAAACCCTAGAGATATGCAAGCCTCTATTGATTCAGAGCTAGTAAAGGGTTATATAACCCAGGGCCCAATTCAATTTAGTGAAAACAAGGTGCAATTAGAAATATGTTAATTTATATAATGATGATCTACCTGTTCCAAGCATTTTGGGTTAATAATATAATTGGATGTAGTTCAAGCATTGCAAATATGATATTGCAAATATAAATGGTTTATAATGTTTAGATCATGTATACTATATATATATATATAGAGAGAGAGAGAGAGACAGAGAGAGAGAGAGAGAGAGAGAGAGAGATCTGTCAATAAATCTGAAATTACTAACAGCTTTTATCAAATTTTAAGTTATTTAAACTACATAATAGAGCATTTTCTAATATGTTCTTTCTTGAGGTTTGGAAGACAAGTTAAACAAGTGATTAATCAGTTGAATACATTTGACTCTATTTTCTGTTAAAATTTATTTTTAATCTGATATTATATAATTTATGCTACTATGATCAGTTCACTAGCATTATCCTTTCCTGTATCAATTCTGATTTTTAAGATTAGTCAGCTGGTAAATTCTATTGTTCCTATACTGTGCTTTCCTATAATGTGTAATAACTTGTATTTGATCTCTGTTGGGGAGGTTCCTTTTTCCTTCCCTGGACCACCAGTCCAGGAGGGCAAAAGGGGAGGAACCAGTGACAGAAAGCTTTGTAACTGGCCCATGATTAGTGAAAAGACACAGCATTTGGGCACTGATTTTAGTGAAACAGCTTAGTTATTTAATTTGCACTAAGTGAAAAGCTCCTATCATAAGACTTCATATGTGTCAGTAGGGTCCGATAAAAGAGCACCTAGCTTAAGTCTTCTAGTAGGGTTCTGTGCCAAGGGGTTAAGCTAAAGATGAATCAGGCCTCTGGCTTAGAGACAGCTTTTAGATAAGGGTCTGTTCTACAGGCCTAGGGAAATTCTCCAGATAAGGTGGAAGCAGGATGTTTTGCTGAGAAGAGAGACAGTTTCACATGTTACCAAGATTTTGGAAAAAGTTTCTCATGACATGAAAAGAATGCAACCTTGACCAGAGAGCAACGTCTTCCAGCAAACTTCCTTTTACAGTACTTTCCCTCTCTCTTGCTTCTTTCTTTTGTACATTTATTTCTATCTTCCTTGTTTCCTTTCTTTCTTACTGCTTTTTATCCTTGTCTCTAATTTTAGCTCATTCCCTCTTTTTGCTCTATCCCTCTTTCCCTTCATTTTTCTGTTTAATTTTGTTGATATTAAAAAATTAAACTACAGTCTTGAACACAGTGTAAAATCACCCTTATTTGAATAAATCTCTGAAAACAGATCTACTTACCATTTATTGTGATTTTTCTCAGGGGGTGAGTATGATTGTTTTCTAATATTTTATTTTCATATATTGCAAGCAAATTTTATATACTACACAAAAGATTACCATAATATTATAAAACTTTGTCAATTTGGAAATTTGTTTTCCAATCTTGAAAATTGACAGATTTCCATTATGTCCTCGCCAATGTAACGTATCAGAGGTACAAGACTTTTATTTTTTTCTGAAATGGACAAATGGATTGTTTTAAAATGAAAATAAATTCAAAGAAATACAGGGATAATCTAATGCATTTTTTATTTGCTTACATGTGTAACAATACAATAGCTAGTGTGAAATTCATATTAAAGCTTATTTAAATTATCATCATTTTGAAATCATTATTTTAAGTAAAATATGTGTAAGATTGACTTGGGTGTGTGAATGAATATTTGAGTTTGTGTTTTTTGTGTATACATGTGTTGTTTTTGCATTTCTGTGTGCTGTGTGCCTGTGCCTAATAAAACAGAGGAGGACTTTGGTTATATTGTTTTATCACCCTCATTGTTCCTTAGGAGTGGTGCCTCTCATTAACTCTTCAATGATGCTGGTCAAGAATAAGTCCTAGCAATAGTCTTGTCTTTGTCCCCATCACAGTGCTAGTTTTAAATGCCTGTGTAACTTCATAATAAAAACACTCTTTTTTATGAACATAGAAACTATTTATTTATGAACATAGGCACACAAAAGCCCATAAACAATTAGCAAACATAGATGGACTAATATTTTTAATCAAATTCTTCCCTAATGTCTTTTCCACTAGGCTTTATACTAATTTATAATCATCCCAACACTCGTATTTAAGATAATCCGAAATCAGAACTTCTTCTCTTTTATAGAAGTGTGGAACAATGTCTGTCACTTCTATTGGGAACAAAATATCTTTTGCATTCAGTATATTAATTGTGAGTTTGAATAATCGAAAAAAAAACGTTTGTCTTCACGCAGTAGCAGACTTTAACATCTAAATATACTATTATAAGAAAGAATGAATGTGGAAATGTGAGTTTGTTGGTACTGGGCATGTTTTTTTGAGATTCGATGTATGTATGAGACAAGTGTTCTCACTTAAATCTAGTCTTCCAGAGACAAGAACATATAATGTTGAGGAGAGCTGGAATCAGGATTCGAGGCAAGTCAGCAGGTTAGAAAATACCTGTCTGTCAAAAAATATTAGGAAGGCCAGAAGTTTGTCATTTGATGGATAGACTCAGAAGGACATGCCTCCGAAGAATAACAGAGATCAAAGATCAGTTTCTGAAGAGTGAGGGAAAGTGACAGACTGTAAGAATTACTAGCCAGATGTCGACATGTCAAGTATCTTCCAAGTGAAGGCAACAGGTAGTCTCTTCTCTTCCTTGTATTTTAATAAATACAGGTATTTTGAAACAAAAGTAAAACTATATTCATAAAAATCCTCTTTTGTTTATTATTTGTTTAAAATAGATTAAAACATGATATGGAGTGTGCTTTAAAGTATAGTGTCAAGGACATTCTTTTTTTTTTAAACGCTGGATTTTTTTTTTGATTTTTCGAGACAGGGTTTCTCCGTGTCTTTTGGTTAAGGACATTCTTTTATACCCAATTAAGGAATATATATGAATTCATATTTAGTGATGAAAAAGTTAATCACATTTATAATTCCTTTGCTCATTCGTCACTTGCTCTGATTTTCTTTTTCACATTAACATATGCAACATCAAAAAATTATACTATTTATACTTAATTTTTATATTTTATGAGTTACACATAACTTGAAACGAATTCAGAGCTGAACTTTTTCATAAACTTGTTATTCACTAATTAATTTATATTATTTGATATCACGAAGGGCAAGTTATTTTGTGAATAATTTTTTAAAATTGTATGTTTAACAATGTCTTTATGTCTAAAATACATCTTCATTTTTCTACACATAATTAGTACAAATTTAACTTGCTTATAGGAAATAAGTATTATAAAATTCTTTGTTTCAGAATTTCTGTTTTCAAAAATTTTAGTATATTTTATTTCTTGTTTTAGCAGGAAGTGGTCTGAGAACTATTCAAGAGTAGCATTTATTTAGATAGCTGAAGAATTATGATCTTCCATTAGAAATGTCTCACAAGAATGTATTTTTTCCTTTTAAAAATTATTTATTTTTTAGATATTATAATATAATTGATTGTATCACTTCCCACTAATTTCTTCACTTCAAACCTCTCATATACCACATACTTATATTAAATGTAAATGTGCAGGACTTCTTTTAATTCTCTACTCATGTTTCTATTTCTTGCATTTATTTCTTTGTTTGGGTACTAGGAAGCAAAGCCAGTGTCTTTGGTGAAAAGGCAGTATATCAATAGCAAGTTATATCCACAATTCTGTTTTCCTCTTTGTCACATTTTATATCTGAAACAGTTTTCATTACTGTTATAGGACTATCCAGGGTTCTCTGTTTTCCTCCAATCTAATTCTTCAACCCATAAATCTACTCAGCATATCTCATCTTACATCTAATCTTTACTTTTCTTTGCCTTCCTTTTTCAGATCTTTGACAGATTTTCAAAATGTCCATTGTTGCATTAACAGTTTTTGATGAATGCACTAGAGCAGTATTTGTAAAATGCCACTCACTGTTTGACTAATGAATCTCTCTTGGCTTGAATTATGCCTTCATGGAATGTGACTAAAGAAGAAATTCCATTTACAGCATCTTGTTTCGATTGAGGGGGGAGGACTTTGGACTTTCCCACAGGGCATGGAATCCTGACTGCTCTTCTGGGGACTGGAGAGGGAAGGGGAGATGGGGGAAGGGGAGAGGAGTGGGAGGAGGGGGAGGGAAATGGGAGGCGGGAGGGGCAGAAATTTCTTTTTTTAAAAAAAAATTTAAAAAAAGAGACTTTGATTCTACTAATATTGGTATAGATTTCATGAATTGGTTGCTACTTTTTTTCTTTCCTGTAGAAAATTTCTACTTCCCATTCTTTTTACGTGTTATTTTTGCTAGTTGATTGTTTTGAGTTGTCAAAGCTAGCTGAGATTTTTTTACACAAAATTATTCATAACTGGGCTGTAACATCACGTTACTTGGGCTTGCATCTAGTCAAATAAAGTGTTTTGAGAATATCAGCTTTCATAATCATGTGTGAAACAATTCCTTTATTTGAAAATCTATTCCCTATTAATTCTAACATTATAACTGCCTAAGAATCTCTTTTATAAATCGATCAACCTTTTGAAGCTCATCACTATGAGAAAAGCAATATATATATATTTCACTGATCTTAAGAACAATTGTGTGTGTGTGTGCTTTCATAACAATGCAGATACTACAGATATTTTTGTATCTGTTATTTCTTTCTAGGGAAGCAGTCAGAAAGTTATCTTAATTTTTGTTGCTCTTATTAGTATCCAGTACTACTTTGCTTTATTTTTAATCACATGTAATTTTACAAAACTTTCTTTCTTTCTGTATAAATTTTTTATTAGAATTTACATACAAACCACAGTTTCCCCCTTCCTTCCTCCCACTTCACTCACCCCTTCCCCCAACCCACTCCCATTCACTTCTCAGAAAAGGTAAGGCCTCCAGTCGGGGAGTCAAACGGGCCTGGGCCACCATTCAGTTGAGGCAGGAACAAGCCCCCTTCCAAATCAAGGTTGTGCAAGACATCCCACACCATATAGAATGGGCTTCAGAAAGCTATTTCGTTCCCCAGGAATAGGATCCTTAGTCATCAGGGATATCAAATCAAAATGACTCCTGACATAACCTTATCCCAATCAAATGGCTAAGATCAAAAACTACTGACCAAAGCCCATATAGGGAGGATTTGAAGGGGAACACTCTTCAACTGCTGATGGGGGTGCCACCTTTATACTTTGGGGTTTCTCAGAAAATCGGGAGTCTTACCTCAAGACCCAGCACTACCATTCTTTGGCATATACCCAAAGGATGCAGACCCATGCCCCAAGAACACTTTCTCAATTATGTTCATAGCAATATTATAGTCACCGGAACCGGGGAAACAACTTAGATGATTTTCAACGGAAGAATGGATAAGAATACTATATTTATCTCGGTGTGTGGGTGCACCACACTCCGAGACAATGAGGGATTTCCACCGGGGAACTCACCAAGGCCAGCTGACCTGGATTTGAAAAAGCCTGGGATAAAACCGTCTTGGGAAAAAAACATAGAGACAATGAGGGACTACTGTGATCTCAAGAACAATGGCAATGGGTATTTGATCCTACCAAAACGATATTGGCTTTGTGGGAGCCTAGGCAGTTTGATGCTCACTTACTAGACCTGGATGGAAGTGGGTGGTCCATGGACTTCCCACAGGGCAGGGAACCCTGATAGCTGTGGGCTAAAGAGGGAGGGGGACTTGATTGGGGGAGGGGAGGGGAAATGGGAGGCTGCGGGGTGGGGAAAAGACACAAATCTTAAATAAATAAATAAATTAAAAAAAGAATACTATATTTACAAAGCTTTCTTCATAAGCAATGAGCTGAAACCACTGACATCTTTCTTTCATTAGTTAGTTGTTCAAAATATATTAGAATACATTCCACATTATTAGTTAAAAATTGTGTTTGTTCAGTGTGTATAAGTGTACATTAAATATTATGAATATATTAATATGCCATGAAAACAACTTTCAAATATAATATAAATTATTTATATATTCTTCTTTTGATCTTAATTCTCAACCACTTCATGGAAAATAGAATTTGTCAAGGTTACTTTTTCTTTGCTAAAGAAGCATGACTTTATGTAAAAATATTTTCATAGCAACAGTCTTTTGTCACTCTTTTATATCTCTTCCCTGGAGCCCCTTCACAACTTCTGATATATTGGTAGATTTTTCATATGTTTATACAGTACATGTTGTTGTGGTAATACAAATTTATTTATTTAAGCTGGTTTTATTTTTTTATTTTACCTTTGAAAGCTTTTTACTACATGTTTTATGCTTAATTGAAAAGTGGCAAAATGCCTTTGTTCTGTGACTGTATCTTCTGGTCCCATAAATAGTCATTGCATGGCTTTTAAAGAACTCATGTTTTATCTGCTTGTAATGATTAATATAGAATAAGTTCCTTTTTAATTGAACATTTTCATTTGAAAACATAAGCTATGTTTCTCTTAGGAAAGACATTCCCTTGATTTTTAAATGCTTTTTTGAATTTCAGATAATACATTAGTGCAAAGCAAGAGAACTGTGTGACAACAACACTTGATTCCATGAATATTCATCCTGACATACATTGAATTTCCATCACTACTTTCATCTAAGTTATTTTCCTTCAATACTGTGCTCTCTATTTTTCTTAAGTTTTCATTTCATTATTGTTGTTGTGATGTGTTTCTTTCCCTTATTTTTACTCTTCCTTTTATTGGGAATTAGAGACTAAAAGTTGAGCAATGCTATGGGTATTTCATAATCATTTATTTTATCAGTTTATTCACTTTACATTTTCACATCACTGTTCACCATCAAAGGAAACCAGGACATGTACTCAAGCAGGGCAGGAAAAAGAAGGCAGGAGAAGGGGATCTTATTTGAGGCATTCACCCAATCTGTCAGGTTTTAATTTTTAAGTCACTAAATGACAAGTTTTCTGTTTTCTGCCATTCTCAGTGTTTTGTATTTTTTCCGATAGATAACATGCTTCGTTTTTCCAATCTATTCAATTTCCTAGGTAGTTCATAAAATTAACCATTTTATATATTTCCCAATAATTAGCCAAATGCTAAAAAGCCTTAGGAATTTTAGGTTGACCCTCTCCCACTAAGCCGCTGTCATAGTTGTAACATTTCTGGAACTATATCATTTCTGACCGCTTATTCATCTATATGCATTCTCAAGTCATGAGTCTTTTATCTGCAAAGGACAGCAATTTCTTCTTAAACAATACCTTATTTACATTCTTTTTGTCTAGAGGAGCTATTTTCTGCAAAGCAGCAATTAGTTTTTTTTCTTATACGTACATATGTTTTTTTTATACGCAGAGTAATGGTATATTCAAAATTATATTTTTGTCTTATACAGACATATATTATTTTTCATACCATAGTAAACCTTCCATCAGTATTTAATTATCCTTGCCATAAATGCAAAGTTTTAATATGATTAACAGAATCTTTCTAGGAAGACTCATGCCTTTAATTTCAGCATTTGGAAGACATTGGAAGCTGGATCTCTGAGTTTAATATCATTCTGGTCTAGAGTTGAGGTCCAGGACAGAGAGGGCCACATTAGGGAGAAACCCCTGTCTGGGAAACCAAGAGAGAGAGAAAGAGACAGAGAGAGAGAGAGAGAGAGAGAGAGAGAGAGAGAGAGAGAGAGAGAGAGAGTCTTTTGATATATACTGATTTTGGAAGCATGATGAATTTCAATACTCCCAATGCCCTCTTTTGACTAACTTGTTACAGGTATGTGTGTGTGTGTGTGTGTGTGTGTGTGTGTGTGTGTGTGACTGCTTATTTTTTTATGAATTGCTTCCCCAAATTTAGCCATAACCTTTATATTCATAATGACTCAGTGTTGTTTCTTTAATGGTCAGGCACTTCCAATTGTATTTTGTTAAGTAGATTTGGATAAAATTCATGAACCTATTTATCATTGTAATATGCCCTATATAAAAATAACTGAAATGAAATTAAATTTAAGCCCTGGCAATGCTGAAGCATGCGTGGACAGCCTTATATGGTGGTCCATATTGAGTTTATCGTCTGCCTGATCAGGGAAACTGACCAGGTCTCTTCCTCAAGAGGACTCCATATCTCATTTGCAGATGGTTGTGAGCCACCGTGTGGTTGCTGGGAATTGAACTTTGGGACTTTCGCAAGAGCAGGCATTGCTGTTACCTGCTGACCAACCTCTCCAATTCACTTGAAAATTCTATAAAAATTCCTGCATCCTGTTCTATCTAGGCTTAGTTATTGTCATTTATGTTTTTATGTCAACAAACAGTTAAACTGTTTCGCAACAAATAATTTGAAAACTCTTATCATTTAACTCATTTTCAAATTTGACAATCAGTATCAAGCAAAATTCTACATACAAAATTGAGCAACAAAAGAAAATGTACTAATTCTCCTTAAACTGTATTTGAAATTAAAAACAATGACAAGTATGAAAAGAAAATCAACAATATGTAATATGCTTTATTATCAATGGCAAATTATGTATATGTGTGTATAAATATTATATATGTTAATATATTTACTTTATGAGGTGTAAATGTAAGAAAAGGCAGATGGAGGGATGGAAGAATTATTTTATTGAGGAATAAGTAGTTAAATAATTGCCATGAGTGTATAAGTTTTCTAGAAGCACAGCCATCGGATAAATGGGATGTTTGTACTTTGGATAAAGTTTTACAGGAACTTAAAAAATTATAAATGATTTTTCTTAAGTAATACCTTATTTTACTTCGAAAAAAATGTCTAAAGTTTAAAATATTTAACTCTGAAAATTAATTTTCCTTTAATGTGATTTTTTTCTCTTTGTGTGTTTCAGTGAGAAAGTATGACACTAACTTAAAGAAGTTTAATATTTTAACATGTAATATCTCACTTAATAGACACAAGGTTTGTCACTGTACTAACTTAAAGAAAAAATATATTGATACATGGAAGTGAAATTATGAAAGTTTTTTTGTGTGTATAGTTTGATTAGGTAATAAGATACCTGAGAAGAGTGTGTTATTGAGAGCTTAAATGAGAAGATTTGGGAATACTGATTAATCTTTACTATCAATAATCTATGAATATGGTATGATTTTTCAACATCATCTGCAATGAAAGGAGAGGTTATATGATTCAGGTGTTATTTTAAAGCAATGCTTGCTTTTAAGACTCAATATCAATGGCAGAATATTTATTTATGTTATCAGAAAAAACCCTTTGAAAAGTATTAGAGTAGAAAATAACCTGGCAGAGTACATGAAAATTAATGATAGAAAGTCTATCATGTGACCGAAGAAGAATTACTTATTGAATGCAAAACTATACACACTTGGAGTATAAAAGGAAGGAAGGATAAGGGATGGTTTATGATTGCTTCATCTATTTTGGTTTTTAATCATGTAGGCTCATGTGGCGAACTCCGTCAGCAGGAAAGACACAGCCACACGACAAGGATTTCTCTCAAATCACGCTTTATTGCTAGCGAGAGCAGAGGTTTGGGCCCCAAGCTCTGAGCTATAACTGCTTATATATGATTCTGCCTAGCAACCTTGGATACTTTGATACCTTGACTGCCTTTCCAGAGACCCACCAGTAGGAAAGAAAGCAGTGGAACATCCTGAAAACAGACCACAATGGTGCCCCCGCGGTCAGGGGAAGGTGGGCAGCTAGATCACAACAACTCATCCTGTTTTCTGGTGGAAGAAACTGCAACCTAATATGGAGTTATCAAGGAGGGGGCAGCCAAATGCCATTTTGTAAAAAAGAGTTGTTTTTTCTCTGTAGGCCAGTGAGAAGGTTATATTTAGTAGATGGGGAGATCAAAGGATAGGCAAAATGGACCTTCTCCCCTGCAATGGAATAAACTCCTGGGAGGTGCAAAGGCAGTACTTCAGAGTAAAAATGCATACCTTCCTCAGTGCAATGGAGAATTTTCCTGAGAGTGCAAAGGCTATGCAAGGAACAAATCTAGGCCTTTTAGGACAGATAACCAAACTGGGGGTGAAACATCATTCTCAAAAGTGGCTAATGTCAGAGAACCACAACCTTATCTCAAGATGCCTGAGCCTGAAGGCGACAAATTCAACCAAGGTACAGCATTACTTCTCCTATGCAGCATGCAAAAAAAACATCCCCACCCTCACCCAATCCTTAAACAGGGAGAAGGCAGAGGAGATCCAGGAAGATAGTTCTTCTGCCATGCTGGTATCCATGGTGTGGAATCTGTAGTATTGTCGCACCCGCAACTTCCCTCCAGTTGTTGTTAATTGACCCACCAGACCAATTACCTAAAAGACAGCTTAGACAATTCTTTAAACTTTTATATCACATTCACAGCCCCAGATATCATTCAAAGCCAAGGAGCCAATTGCTACTAACTGCGGCAGTAAAGAGCAGTAGAACTGGTAGCAGAGGGGCTAGCACAGAGGAGAGGAAGGGGGAGGCAATCTTGCTTTCCTCTCCCTGGCTTTCCTCTGCCTGCTCCTGTCATTAAGTGGTGCATGACCCCAGGAGCAGTTAGAAACCCTTTGCTAGCAGTCCTCTAACATACCCCAGCTGCATAGCCCCATGGCTATTTTATTCCTGTCAGCTGAGTGAAGGGAGACACCTTTCTCCCTCGTGCACCTCTTTTTAGCTTCCTTAGCAACTCAGCTGATCCTGCTTTGTCTGAAAGGGCCCACTTAAACCATGTTTTGAAGGAATTTGGGCATTGTCAATCTCTCTGGCTACTTCCTGCTGAGCGGGGACGTTTGGAGTTCTTACTGCCATTTTTCCAGTTGTTGGACCTGGGCCTAAGTGTGGAGGTGTGGCAATCCAGGAGAGCTCACCCTGCCCCCTCGGCTGGGACAGAGGTTCAGGCCAACAGATCTTATCGTGCTGCGCCGCTATGCCCTGAAACAAGTCCCGGTGTTTGCAGCTTCACAGAACTCAGTGCTGCTTGGCCGTGGAGCCACCTAGAGCTCCTTGGCCCTGGGAGCCGCAGCTGCTCACACTCCAACAAACTCCGGAGGCCTCGCAACTCGAACCAAATGAATATCACTCCCTTCCTATTGCAGACTTTGCTTAGGGTGGAAAATTAGCTCTCTACTAAGCTTATCCCAGGATGACACA
>CAWTZC010000155.1:0-46538 GCA_963919715.1 Microtus obscurus
AGAAGGTGATTATCTTTCAAAGTAAAGCTTCTAGAGAAAATGAACACTGCTCTAATGTCGAACAATACTTGGACATATCCCAAACTAGGGCTTCTTATTTGAGAGTAACACATGTGTGTTACTCACAAAAGCATTTCATAAAATTCTTACCCTTTCAAAAGAAGGTGATTATCTTTCAAAGTAAAAGCTTCTAGAGAGAAAATGAACACAGCTCTAACTTTGAACAGAAGTTTAACATATTCCAAACTAAGGCTTCACATTTTCAGAATAACACATATGGTTTCTCACAAAAGCATTTCATGAAATTCTTATCCTTTTAAAAGAACGTGATTATCTTTCAAAGTAAATCTATAGAGAGAAAATGAACACTGATCTAATGTAGAACAATACTTTGGACATATCCCAAAGAAGGGCTTCTCATTTAAGAGTAAAACATGTGCGTTAATCACAAAAGCATTTTATGACATTCTTACCCTTTCAAAGAACGTGATTATCTTTCAAAGTAAAGATTCTAGAGAGAAAATGAACACTGCTCAAATGTCAAACAATAATTTTACATATCCCAAACTAGGGGTCCTCATTTGAGAGTACCACATGTGTGATTGTCACAAAAGCATTTCATGAAATTCTTACCCTTTCAAAATAATGTGAGTATCTTACAAAGTAACACTTCTAGAGAGAAAATGAACACAGCTCTAACTTTGAACAGAACTTTGACATATTCCCTAAGAGGGCTTCTCATTTCAGAGTAACAAATGTGTGTTTCTCACAAAAGCATTTCATGAAATTGTTACCCTTTCAAATGAACGTGATTATCTTTCAATGTAATGCTTCAACACAGAAAAAGAACACTGTGGTAACAGCTAACAATAGTGTAACATATCCAGAATAACAACTTCTCATTTCAGAGTAACACATGTGCGTTTCTCACAAAAGAATTTCATGAAATTCTTACCCTTTCAAAAGAACGTGATTATCTTTCAAAGTATAGCTTCTAGAGAGAAAATGAACACTGCTCAAATGTCGAACAATAATTGGACATATCGCAAACTAGGGTTTCTCATTTGAAAGTAACACCTGTGCGGTACTCACAAAAGCAATTCATGAAATTCTTACTTTTTCATAAGAATGTGAGTATCTTACAATGTAACACTTCTAGAGAGAAAATGAACAGAGCTCTAACTTTGAAGAGAACTTTGACATATTCCCTAATAGGGCTTCTCATTTCAGAGTAGCACATGTTCGTTTCTCACAAAAGCATTTCATGAAACTTTGACCCTTTCAAAAGAACGTGATTATCTTTCAAGGTAATGCTTCAACAGAGAAAATGAACTCTCCGCCAACTTTTAACAATAGTGTAACATATCCCGAATGACAACTTCCCATTTCAGAGTAACAAATGTGCGTTTCTCAGAGAAGCATTTCTTGAAATTCTTACACTTTCAAAAGAACTTGATTATCTTTCAAATTAATGCTTCTAGAGAGAAAATGAACACTGCTCTAACTTTGATCAGAACTTTGACATATTCCCAAATAGGTCTTCTCATTTCAGAGTAAAACATTTGTGTTTCTCACAAAAGCATTTCATGCAATTTTTACCCGGTCAAAAGTACATGATTATATTTCAAAGTAAAGCTTCTAGAGAGAAAATGAACACTGCTATAACGTCGAACAGTACGTTGAGATATCATAACCTGTGGCTTCTCATTTCAGAGTAACACATGTGCGTTCCTCACAAAAGCATTTCATGAAATTCTTACCCTTTCAAAAGAACGTGATTATCTTTCAAAGAAAAGCTTCTAGAGAGAAAATGAACACTGCTCTAAGTTTAAACAGAAATTTGACATATTCCCTAATAGGGCTTCTCATTTCAGAGTAACACATGTGTGTTTCTCACAAAAGAATTTCATGAAATTTTTACCCTTTCAAATGAACATGATTATTTTTCAATATCATGTTTCAACACAGAAAATGAACACTGCGCTAACATCTAACAATAAGTGTAAAATATTCTGAATAACAACTTCTGATTTCAGAGTAACACATGTGCGATTTTCAGTAAAGCATTTCATGAAATTCTTACCATTTCAGAAGAAGGTGATTATCTTTAAAAGTAAAGCTACTAGAGAGAAATTGAACACTGCACTAATGTCGAACAATATTTGGACAATTTCCAAACTAGGGCTTCTCATTTGAGAGTAACACATGTGCGTTACTCACAAAAGCATTTCATGAAATTCTTACCTTTTAAAAAGCACGTGATTATCTTTAAAAGTAACTTTTCTAGAGAGAAAATGAACACTGCTCTAACATTGAATGGAACTTTGACATATTCCCTAATAGGGCTTCTCATTTCAGAGTAACACATGTGCGTTTCTCACAAAAGCATTTCATGAAATTATTACCCTTTCAAAAGAACATGATTATCTTTAAAAGTAAATCTTCTAGAGAGAAAATGAACACTGCTCTATTGTCCAACAATACATGGACATATCCCAAACTAGGGCTTCTCATTTGAGAGTAACACATGTGTGTTACTCACAAAAGCATTTCATGAAATTCTTACCCTTTCAAAAGAACTTGAGTACCTTACAAAGTAAAACTTCCAGAGAGAAAATGAACACTGCTCTAACTTTAACAGAACTTTGACATATCCCAAACTAGGGCTTCTCATTTGAGAGTAATACATGTGCGTTTCTCACAAAAGCATCATGAAATTCTTACCGTTACAAAAGAACGTGATTGTCTTTCAATGTAATGCTTCAACACAGAAAGTGAACACTCCGCCAACTTCTAACAATAGTGTAACATATCCAGAATAACAACTTCCCCTTTCAGAGTAACACATGTGCGTTTCTGACAGAAGCAATTCATGAAATTCTTACCCTTTCAAAAGAACGTGATTACCTTTCAATGAATGATTCTAGAGAGAAAATGAACACTGCTCTAACTTTGAACAAAACTTTGACATATTCATAAAATAGGTTTTCCCCTTTCAGAGTAACACTTTTGTGCTTCTCACAAAAGAATTTCATGAAATTATTACCCTTTAAAAGAACTTGAGTATCTTACAAAGTAAAACTTCTAGAGAGATAATGAACTCTCCTCTAACTTTAAACCGAACTTTGACATATCCCAAACTAAGGCTTCTCATTAGAGAGTAACACATGTGCATTTCTCACAAAAGCATCATGAAATTCTTACCGTTACAAAAGAACGTGATTGTCTTTCAATGTAATGCTTCAACACAGAAAGTGAACACTCCGCCAACTTCTAACAATAGTGTAACATATCCAGAATAACAACTTCCCATTTCAGAGTAACACATGTGTGTTTCTCACAGAAGCATTTCATGAAATTCTTACCTTTTTAAAAGCACGTGATTATCTTTAAAAGTAACTTTTCTAGAGAGAAAATGAACACTGTCCTAACTTTGAACATAACTTTCACATATTGCAAACTAGGGTTTCTATTTCAGAAAAACACATGTGCGTTTCTCACAAAAGCATTTCATGAAATTTTTACCCTTGCAAATGAACGTGATTATTTTTCAATGTCATGCTGCAACACAGAAAATGAACACTGTGCTAACTTCTAACCATAAGTATAACATATCCCGAATAACAAATTCTCATTTGAGAGTAACACACGTGCGTTTCTCACAAAAGCATTTCTTGAAATTCTTACCCTTTCAAAAGAACGTTATTATCTTTCAAGTAAAACTTCTAGAGAGAAAATGAACACTGCTCTAACTTTGAACAGAACTTTGACATATACAAAACTAGGTCATCTCATTTTAGAGTAACACATGTGTGTTTCTCACAAAAGCATTTCATGAAATTCTTACCCTTTCAAAAGAACGTGATTATCTTTCAAAGTATAGCTTCTAGAGAGAAACGGAACATTGCTCTATCGTCAAACAGTACGTTGACATATCCCAAACTTTTGCTTCTCATTTCAGAGTAACACATGTGCGTTTCTCACTAACGCATTTCATGTAATTCTTACCATTTAGAAAAGAACGTGATTATCTTTCAGAGTATACCTTCTAGAGAGAAAATGAATACTGCTTTAATGTCGAAAAGTTCATTGACATATCCCAAAGTATGGCTTCTCATTTGAGAGAAACACATGTGTGTTTCTCACAAAAGCGTTTCATGAAATTCTTACCCTTTCAAAAGAACGTGATTATCTTTCAAAGTAAAGCTTCTAGAGAGAAAATGAACACTGCTCTAACTATCAACAGAACTTTGACATATTCCAAACTATGGCTTCTCATTTCAGAGTAACACATGTGCGTTTCTCACAAAAGCATTTCATGAAAATTTCTCGTTTCAAATGAATGTGACTATTTTTCAATGTCATGTTTCAACACAGAAAATGAACACTTTGCTAACATCTAACAATAATTGTAAAATATCAAGAATAACAACTTCAATTTCAGAGTAACACATGTGCTTTTTTCACAAAAGCATTTCATGAAATTCTTACCCTGTAAAAAGAATGTGATTATCTTTCAAAGTAAAGCTTCTAGAGAGAAAATGAACAGTGCTCTAACTTTGAACAGAACTTTGACATATTCCAAGCTAGGGCTACTCATTTCAGAGTAATACCTGTGTGTTGATCACAAAAGCATTTCATGAAATTTTTACCCTTTCAAATGAACGTGATTATTTTTCAATGTCATGCTTCAACACAGAAAATGAAAATTGTGCTTACTTCTAACAATAAATATTACATAACCCGAATAACAAATTCTCATTTGACAGTAACACACGTGCGTTACTCACAAAAGCATTTCATGAAATTATTAGCCTTTTAAAAGAACATGATTATCTTTCAAAGTAGAGCTTCAAGAGAGAAAATGAACACTGCTCTAATGTCGAACATTACATTGACATATCCCAAACTATGGCTTCCCATTTCAGAGTAACACATTTGCGTTTCTCACAAAAGCATTTCATGAAATTCTTACCCTTTCAAAAGAACATTATTATCTTTCAAGTAAAACTTCTAGAGAAATAATGAACACTGCTCTAACTTGAATAGAACTTTGACATATTCCCAAATAGGGCTTCTCATTTCAGAGTAACACATGTGTGTTTCTCAAAAAAGCATTTCATGAAATTCTTACCATTTCAAAAGAACATGATTATCATTCAAAGTAAAGTTTCTAGAGAGAAATGGAACACTGCTCTAACGTCAAACAGTAGGTTGATATATCCCAAACTTTGGCTTCTCATTTCAGAGTAACACATGTGCGTTTCTCACAAAACCATTTCATAAAATTCTTACCCTTCCAAAAGAATGAGATTATCTTACAAAGTAAAACTTCTAGAGAGAAAATGAACACTGTCCTAACTTTGAACATAACTTTCACATATTGCAAACTAGGGTTTCTATTTCAGAAAAACACATGTGTGTTTCTCACAAAAGCATTTCATGAAATTTTTACCCTTGCAAATGAACGTGATTATTTTTCAATGTCATGCTTCAACACAGAAAATGAAAATTGTGCTTACTTCTAACAATAAATATAACATAACCCGAATAACAAATTCTCATTTGACAGTAACACACGTGCGTTTCTCACAAAAGCATTTCATGAAATTATTACCCTTTTAAAAGAACATGATTATCTTTCAAAGTAGAGCTTCAAATGAGAAAATGAACACTGCTCTAATGTCGAACATTACATTGACATGTCCCAAGCTATGGCTTCCCATTTCAGAGTAACACATTTGCGTTTCTCACAAAAGCATTTCATGAAATTCTTACCCTTTCAAAAGAACATTATTATCTTTCAAGTAAAACTTCTAGAGAAAAAATGAACACTGCTCTAACTTGAATAGAACTTTGACATATTCCCAAATAGGGCTTCTCATTTCAGAGTAACACATGTGTGTTTCTCAAAAAAGCATTTCATGAAATTCTTACCATTTCAAAAGAACATGATTATCATTCAAAGTAAAGTTTCTAGAGAGAAACGGAACACTGCTCTAACGTCAAACAGTAGGTTGATATATCCCAAACTTTGGCTTCTCATTTCAGAGTAACACATGTGCGTTTCTCACAAAACCATTTCATAAAATTCTTACCCTTCCAAAAAAATGAGATCATCTTACAAAGTAAAACTTCTAGAGAGAAAATGAACACTGTCCTAACTTTGAACATAACTTTCACATATTGCAAACTAGGGTTTCTATTTCAGAATAACACATGTGTGTTTCTCACAAAAGCATTTCATGAAATTTTTACCCTTGCAAATGAACGTGATTGTTCTTCAATGTCATGCTGCAACACAGAAAATGAACACTGTGCTAACTTCTAACAATAAGTATAACATATCCCGAATAACAAATTCTCATTTGAGAGTAACACACGTGCGTTTCTTACAAAAGCATTTCTTGAAATTCTTTTTTTTTTTTTGAGGGTTAACTTTCTATTTATTTTTATACAAACACGAGCTGCTTCCTAGTAATCCATGAGTGAATTTCACTTGAAAATAACAGTTTGACAAAGTAGATGTCTAAACCTGCATGTATGGAGAACACCCTAAATATGGACAGAGGTTTCCCTTTTGTTTAAGTGTGTTGTTAGATCTTAAACTGAACTCAGTAGTCATAATCAAGTTAATTATCTCACCATTGAAATCTGTGTGCTGCAAATAGAGATTGTTTTTTTTTTAATTAAATCACTGTTTGGTTCATTAGATCTAACTTCTTATTGGCTAATTCTTACATATTGATTTAGCCTATATTTTTTTTTTTGTCAAAGCCTCCGTTTATTAGGGACAGGGTAACAACTTATATACCCCCTGAATGAGGGCTTGGGGAGCAGGGCACAGGAGCATGGAATCTGGCCGCGTGGTCCCAGTCACGTAACCTACATCCGGTCGGGTAGGCCAAGAAGTCAGGAGTTGTCACACCTAGTTCCCTGGATAGCTGGAATTTAAGGCAGTTCCGCTATCAGATTAGGTTCGTTAGCAATTAGCGAATAGCTAATTGGGTGTGGGGCAGGTTTTGCCAATAGGACTATTCTTAACATAATTGTGGGTTTGGGGTTCCCTGCAGGCTCCCCAAGGTGATGGTTTCTGTAACAATCTTTAGGGGGGAAATGGCTCCCAACATATTCCTCCTTTCTTATATAAAGGCAAGTAGTTATAGGTGGAGGGCACCAAGACAGAGTCAACCATGGTGTCAGATCTAAAGGAGAAGGGACTGGGACAAGGAGAGACCCTCCTCTCGACTGGTGAAGCAATTTACCTCTCCTGGGAACAGAGGGGTGCCTTATGAGTAGCATTAGTTTCTTGGAGCTTCTCAAATAAAAGGTATCTAGTAGGATTAAAGTAAGCAGATCACAGGGCACCCTGTCTTAGGCTATGTGGAGAGCGCCCTGCGTACCTAAAAACCATGCCATGTTGAGCCGGCCTGTACGGCCTCTGTATGGTTTGAAATTTAGGTGAGGATCCACACTAACTCCCGTCATTGGGCCCCTGTATCTATCATTAATGAAAAATCTGTGAGGTGCTCCTTAAACAAAAGATGTGATATAATTTTGGCACCAATAACTCCATCTCCAGACAAGAAGAAAGGGGCACCTTCCAAACCCAGTATTCACCTTTTAGTCTGGCCCATGGTATGTCCTCCTTCCTAAATGCCTACTCCACAAAAAGTTACGTGTGCTTGCCTGCCATCAATTAGGGAGGTGAAAAAGGGATCAAAATCTAAAATTCTTAACATATGCATTAAAGCCAAACACTTTACAGCATGTGTCAAACCTTTCCCAACATCTATAAGCAGTTACAAATATCATTAGATCAATTTCAGTAAGAGTACAATGACATACATTGTTGTCAAATACCACCATTTACAGACTCTGAGCAACAGTCACAGGAACCCCAATCTTTCCCCTTCTTAAGTGAAGAGGTTAGTATTTTAATTAAAATGAGTTCTGTGTCCCAAAGATTAAAAAAGTCTGATGTCCAGACATGTGCGTTTCTCACAAAAGCATTTCATGAAATTTTTACCCTTGCAAATGAACGTGATTATTTTTCAATGTCATGCTGCAACACAGAAAATGAACACTGTGCTAACTTCTAACAATAAGTATAACATATCCCGAATAACAAATTCTCATTTGAGAGTAACACACGTGCGTTTCTCACAAAAGCATTTCTTGAAATTCTTACCCTTTCAAAAGAACGTTATTATCTTTCAAGTAAAACTTCTAGAGAGAAAATGAACACTGCTCTAACTTTGAACAGATCTTTGACATATACAAAACTAGGTCATCTCATTTTAGAGTAACACATGTGTGTTTCTCACAAAAGCATTTCATGAAATTCTTACCCTTTCAAAAGAACGTGATTATCTTTCAAAGTATAGCTTCTAGAGAGAAACGGAACATTGCTCTATCGTCAAACAGTACGTTGACATATCCCAAACTTTTGCTTCTCATTTCAGAGTAACACATGTGCGTTTCTCACAAAACCGTTTCATGAAATTCCTACCCTTACAAAAGAACGTGATTATCTTTCAAAGTAAAACTTCTAGAGAGAAATTTAAAACTGCTCTAACTTTCAACAGAACTTTGACATATAAAAAACAAGGTCTTTTCATTTTAGAGTAACACATGTGTGTTTCTCACAAAAGCATTTCAGGAATTCTTACCCTTTCAAAAGATCGTGAGTATCTTACAAATTAAAACTTCTAGAGAGAAAATGAACACTGCTCTAACTTTGAATTGAACTTTGACATACATAAAACTAGGGCTTTTCATTTCAGAGTAACACATGTGTGTTTCTCAAAAAAGCATTTCATGAAATTCTTACCGTTCAAAAAAACGTGATCATCTTTAAAATAAAGCTTCTAGACAGAAAATGAACACTGCTCTAACGTCAAACAGTACGTTGACATATCCCAAACTTTTGCTTCTCATTTCAGAGTAACACATGTGCGTTTCTCACAAAAGCTTTTTATGAAATTCTTACCCTTTCAAACGAACGTGATTATCTTACAAAGTAAAACTTCCAGACAGAAAATGAACACTGTGGTAACTTCTAACAATAGTGTAACATATCCCGAATAACAACTTCTCATTTCAGAGTAACACATGTGCGTTTCTCACAAAAACATTTCATGAAATTCTTACCATTTCAAAAGAACGTGTGTATCTTACAAAGTAAAACTTTTACAGAGAAAATGAACACTGCTGTAACTTTGAACTGAACTTTAACATATACCAAACTAGGGCTTCTCACTTCTGAGTGACACATGTGTGTTTCTCACAAAATGATTTCATGAAATTCTTACCCGTTCAAAATAACGTGATTATCTTTCAAATAAAGCTTCTAGAGAGAAAATGAACACTGCTCTAATGTTGAACAATACGTGGACATATCCCAAAATAGGGCTTCTCATTTGAGAGTAACACATGTGCATTTCTCTCAAAAGCATTTCATGAAATTCTTACCCTTTCAAATGAATGTGATTATCTTACAAAGTAAAACTTCTAGACAGAAAATGAACACTGTTCTAACTTTAACACAACTTTCACATATTGCAAACTAGGGCTTCTCATTTCAGAGAAACACATGTGTGTTTCTCACAAAAGCATTTCATGAAATTTTTACCCTTTCAGATGAACGTGATTATTTTTCAATGTCATGCTTCAACACAGAAAATGAACACTGTGCTAACTTCTAACAATAAGTATAACACATCCCGAATAACAAATTCTCATTTCAGAGTAACACAGGTGCGTTTCTCACTAACGCATTTCATGTAATTCTTACCATTTAGAAAAGAACGTGATTATCTTTCAGAGTATACCTTCGAGAGAGAAAATGAATACTGCTTTAATGTCGAAAAGTTCATTGACATATCCCAAAGTGTGGCTTCTCATTTGAGAGAAACACATGTGTGTTTCTCACAAAAGCGTTTCATGAAATTCTTACCCTTTCAAAAGAACGTGATTATCTTTCAAAGTAAAGCTTCTAGAGAGAAAATGAACACTGCTCTAACTTTCAACAGAACTTTGACATATTCCAAACTATGGCTTCTCATTTCAGAGTAACACATGTGCGTTTCTCACAAAAGCATTTCATGAAATTTTTATCGTTTCAAATGAATGTGACTATTTTTCAATGTCATGTTTCAACACAGAAAATGAACACTGTGCTAACATCTAACAATAATTGTAAAATATCAAGAATAACAACTTCAATTTCAGAGTAACACATGTGCGTTTTTCACAAAAGCATTTCATGAAATTCTTACCCTGTTATAAGAACGTGATTATCTTTCAAAGTAAAGCTTCTAGAGAGAAAATGAACACTGCTCTAACTTTGAACAGAACTTTGACATATTCCAAGCTAGGGCTACTCATTTCAGGGTAACACATGTTTGTTGATCACAAAAGCATTTCATGAAATTATTACCCTTTCAAAAGAACGTGATTATCTTTCAAAGTAAAGTTTCTCGAGAGCAAATGAACACTACTCTAATGTCGAACAGTACCTTGACATATCCCAAACTGTGGCTTCTCATTTCATAGTAACATATGTGTGTTTCTCAGAGAAGAATTTCATGAAATTCTTACCCTTTCAAAAGAACATGATTATCTTTCAAACTAAAACTTCTAGATAGAAAATGAACACTGCTGTAATGTCGAACAATACTTGCACATATCCCAAACTAGGGCTTCTCATTTCAGAGTAACACATGTGCATTTCTCACAAAAGCATTTCATGAAATTCTTACCCTTTCAAAAGAACGTGAGTATCTTACAAAGTAAAACTTCTAGAGAGAAAATGAACAGTGCTCTAATTTTGAACAGAACTTTGACATATACTAAATTAGGGCTCCTCATTTCAGAGTAATACATGTTTTTCTCACAAAATCATTTATGAAGTTCTTACCCATTCAAAGGAACGTGATTATCTTTCAAATAAATCTTCTAGAGAGAAAATGACCACTTCTCTAACTTGAACAGAACTTTGACATATTCCCAAATGGGGCTTCTCATTTCAGAGTAGCACATGTGTGTTTCTCACAAAAGCATTTCATGAAATTCTTACCCTTTCAAAAGATCATGATTATCATTCAAAGTAAAGCTTCTAGAGAGAAACTGAACACTGCTCCAATGTCAAACAGTACGTTGACATACCGCAAACGTTGGCTTCTCATTTCAGAGTAGCACATGTGTGTTTCTCACAAAAGCATTTCATGAAATTCTTACCCTTTCAAAAGATCATGATTATTTTTCAAAGTAAAACTTCTAGAGAGAAAATGAACACTGCTGTAATGTCGAACAATACTTGAACATATCCCAAACAAGGGCTTCTTAATTCAAAGTAAAACATGTGCGTTTCTCACAAAAGCATTTATGAAATTTTTACCCTTTCAAATGAACGTGATTATTTTTCAATATCATGCTTCAACACAGAAAATGAACATTGTGCTTACTTCTAACAATAAGTATAACATATCCCGAATAACAAATTCTCGTTTGAGAGTAACACACGTGCGTTTCTCACAAAAGCATTTCATGAAATTATTACCCTTTTAAAAGAACATGATTATCTTTCAAAGTAGAGCTTCAAGAGAGAAAATGAACACTGCTCTAATGTCGAATGTTACATTTACATATTTCAAACTATGGCTTCCCATTTCAGAGTAACACATTTGGGTTTCTCACAAAGGCATTTCATGAAATTCTTACACTTTCAAAAAAACGGTATTATCTTTCAAGTAAAACTTCCAGAGAGAAAATGAACACTGCTCTTTGAACTGAACTTTGACATACAGAAAACTAGGGCTTCTCATTTCAGAGTAACACATGTGTGTTTCTCACAAAAGCATTTCATGAAATTCTTACCGTTCAAAAAAACGTGATTATCTTTAAAATAAAGCGTCTAGAGAGAAAATGAACACTGCTCTAATGTCAAACAATACTTGGACATATCCCAAGCTAGGGCTTCTCATTTGAGAGTAACACACGTGCATTTCTCACAAAAGCTTTTTATGAAATTCTTACTTTTTCAAACGAACGTGATTATCTTACAAAGTAAAACTTCGAAACAGAAAATGAACACTGTGGTAACTTCTAACAATAGTGTAACATATCCCGAATAACAACTTCTCATTTCAGAGTAACACATGTGCGTTTCTCACAAAAGCATTTTATGAAATTCTTAAACTTTCAAAGAAAGGGATTATCTTTCAAAATAAAGCTTCTAGAGAGAAAATGAACACTGCTCTATCGATGAACAATACATGGACATATCCGAAACGGTGCCTTCTCATTTGAGAGTAACACATTTGCGTTTCTCACAAAAGCAATTCATGAAATTCTTACCCTTTCAAAAGAACGTGATTTTCTTTCAAAGTAAAGCTTCTAGAGAGAAAATGAACACTGCTCTAACGTTGAACATTACGTTAACATATCCCAAACTGTGGCTTCTCATTTCAGAGTATCACATGTGTGTTTCTCACAAAAGCATTTCATGAAATTCTTACCCTTTCAAAGAATATGATTATCTTTCAGAGTAAAACTTCTAGAGAGAAAAGGAACACTGCTGTAATGTCAAACAATACTTGGACATATCTCAAACTAGGGCTTCTCATTTCAGAGTAACGCATGTGCGTTTCTCACAAACGCATTTCATGAAATTCTTACCCTTTCAAAAGAATGTGATTATTTTTCAATGTCATGCTTCAACACAGAAAATAAACACCACGCTAACTTCTAACAATAAGTGTAACATATCCCGAATAACAACTTCTCGTTTCAGTGTAACACATATGCGCTTCTCGCAAAACATTTCATGAAATTTTTATGCTTTTAAAAGAACGTGATTATATTTCAAAGTAAAGCTTCTAGAAAGAAAATGAACACTGCTCTAATGTCGACCAATACTTGGACATATCCCAAACTAGGGCTTCTCATTTTAGAGTAACACATCTGCATTTCTCACAAAAGAATTCCATGAAATTCTTACCCTTTCAAAAGAACGTGAGTATCTTACAAAGTAAAACTTCTAGAGAGAAAATGAACACTCCTTTAACTTTGAACAGAACTTTGACATATTCCAAACTAGGGCATCTCATTTTAGACTAACACTTGTGTGTTTCTCACAAAAGCATTTCATGAAATTCTTACCCTTTCAAAAGAACGTGATTATCTTTCAAAGTAAAGCTTCTAGAGAGAAAAGGAATACTGCTCTAACGTCAAACAGTACGATGACATATCCCAAACTGTGGCTTCTTATTTGAGAGTAACTCATGTGCATTTCTCACAAAAGCATTACATTAAATTCTTACCCTTTCAAAAGAACGTGATTATCTTTCAAAATAAAGCTTCTCGAGAGAAATTGAACACTGCTGTAATGTCGAACAATACTTAAACATATCCCAAACTAGGGCTTCTCTTTTAAGAGTAACACATGTGCGTTACTCAAAAAAGCATTTCATGAAATTCTTAGCCTTTTAAAAGAACGTATGTTACAAAGTTAAACTTCTAGAGAGAAAATGAACACTGCTCTAATTTAGAACAGAACTTTGACATATTCCAAACTAGGGCTTCTCATTTCAGAGTAACACATGTGTGTTTCTCACAAAAGCATTTCATGAAATTGTTACCGATTCAAAAGAACATGATTATCTTTCAAATAAAGCTTCTAGAGAGAAAATGATCATGCTCTAATTTTGACCAATACTTGGACATTTTCCAAACTAGGGCTTCTCATTTGAGAATAAAACATGTGCATTTCTCACAAAAGCATTTCATGAAATTCTTACCCTTTCAAAAGAACGTGAGTATTTTACAAAGTAAAACTTCTAGAGAGAAAATGAACCCTGCTCTAACTTTGAACAGAACTTTGACATATACCATAATAGGGCTTCTCATTTCAGAGGAACACATGTGCGTTTCTCAAAAAAGCATTACATGAAATTCTTAACCTTTCAAAAGAACGTGAGTATCTTACAAATTAAAACTTCTATAGAGAAAATGAATACTGCTCTAACTTTGAACAGAACTTTGACATATAAAAAACTAAGGCTTCTCGTTTTAGAGTTACACATGTGTGTTTCTTACAAAAGCATTTCATGAAATTCTTACCCTTTCCAAAGATCGTGATTATCTTTCAAGGTAAAGCTTCTAGGGAGAAAAGGAACACTGCTCTAACATCAAACAGTACGTTGACATATCCCAAACTGTGGCTTCTCATTTGAGATTAACACATGTGCATTTCTCACAAAAGCATTTCATGAAATTCTTACCCGTTCCAAAGATCGTGATTATCTTTCAAGGTAAAGCTTCTAGGGAGAAAATGAAAACTGCTCTAATTTCGAACAATTTTTGGACATAGCCCAAACTAGGGCTTCTCATTTGAGAGTAACACATGTCCATTTCTCACAAAAGAATTTCATGAAATTCTTACCCTTTCAAAAGAACGTGAGTATTTTACAAAGTAAAACTTCTAGAGAGAAAATTAACACTGCTCTAACTTTGAACAGAACTTTGACATATTCCCAAATAGGGCTTCTCATTTCAGAGGAACACATGTGCTTTTCTCACAAAAGCATTTCATGAAATACTTACCCTATAAAAAGAACGTCATATTCTTTCAATGTAAAGATTCTACAGAGAAAATGAACACAATGCTAACTTCTAACTATTGTCTAACATATTCCGAATAACAACTTCTCATTTCAGAGTAACACATGTGCGTTTCTCACAAACACATTTCGTGGAATTCTTACACTTTCAAAAGAATGTGAATATCTTACAAAGTAAAACTTGTAAGAGAAAATGAACACGGATCTAACTTTGAACAGAACTTTGACATATTCCCAAATAGGACTTCTCATTTCAGAGTAACACATATGTGTTCTCACAAAAGCATTTCAGGAAATTATTTCCCTTTCAAAAGAACAGGATTATCTTTCAAAGTAGAGCTTCTAGAGAGAAAATGAATACTGGTTTAACGTCGAACAGTACATTGACATATCCCAAACAGTGGCTTCTCATCTCAGAGTAACACATGTGCTTTTCTCACAAAAGCATTTCGTGAAATTCTTACCCTTTCAAAAGAACGTGATTATCTTTCAAATTAAATCTTCTAGAGAGAAAATGAACACTGCTCTAACATTGAACAAAACTTTGACATATACCAAACTACGGCTTCTCATTTCAGAGTAACACATGTGCATTTCTCACAAATGCATTTAGTGAAATTCTTACCCTTTCAAAAAAAAAACATGATTATCTTTCAAAGTAAAGCTTCTAGAGAGAAAATGAACACTGCTCTAACTTTGAACAGAACTTTGACATATACCAAACTATGGCTTCTAATTTGAGAATAACACATGTGTGTTTCTCACAAAAAGCATTTCATGAAATTCTCACCCTTTCAAAAGAAACATGATTATCTTTCAAAGTAGAGCTTCTAGAGAGAAAATGAACAATGCTATAACTTTGAACAAAACTTTGACATATTCCCAAATAGGGCTTCTCATTTCAGAGTATCACATGTGTGTTTCTCACAAAAGCACTTCATGAAATTTTTACCCTTTCAAAAGAATGTGATTATCTTTCAAAGTAGAGCTTCTAGAGAGAAAATGAACACTGCTCTAACTTTGAACAGAACTTTTACATATCCCAAACTAGGGCTTCTCATTTCAGAATAACACATGTGCGTTTCTCACAAAAGCATTTCATCAAAATTTTACCCTTTCAAATAAACGTGATTCTTTATCAATGTCATGCTTCAACAAAGAAAATGAACAATGCGCTAACTTCTAACAATAGTATAACATATCCCGAATAACAACTTCTCATTTCAGAGTAACACATGTGCATTTTTCACAAAAGCATTTCATGAAATTCTTACTCATTCAAAAGAACGTAATTATCTTTCAAATTAAAGCTTCTAGAGAGAAAATGAACACTGCTCTAATGTCGAACAATACTTGGAAATATCCCAAACTAGGGCTTCTCATTTAAGAGCAACACATGTGCGTTTCTCACAAAAGCATTTCATGAAATTCTTACACTTTCAAAAGAATGTGAGTATCTTACAAAGTAAAACTTGTAAGAGAAAATGAACACTGATCTAACTTAGAACAGAACTTTGACATATTCCCAAATAGGGCTTCTCATTTCAGAGTATCACATGTGTGTTTCTCATAAAAGCATTTCATGAAATTTTTACCCTTTCAAAAGTATGTGATTATCTTTCAAAGTAAAATTTCTAGGGAGAAAATGAACACTGCTCTAACTTTGAACAGAACTTTTACATATTCCAAACTAGGGCTTCTAATTTCAGAGTAACACATGTGCGTTTCTCACAAAAGCATTTCATAAAATTTTTACCCTTTCAAATGAAGGTGATTCTTTTTCAATGTCATGCTTCAACAAAGGAAATGAACAATGCGCTAACTTCTAACAAGAGTATAATATATCCCGAATAACAACTTCTCATTTCAGAGTAACACATGTGCGTTTTTCACAAAAGCATTTCATGAAATTCTTACCCTTTCAAACGAACGTGATTATCATACAAAGTAAAACTTCCAGAAAGAAAATAAACAATGCTCTATCTTTGAAAAGAACTTTGACATATTCCCAAATAGGGCTTCTCTTTTCAGAGTAACACATGTGTGTTTCTCACAAAAGCATTTCTTGAAATTTTTACCCTTTCAAAAGAATGTGATTATCTTTTACAGTAAAGCTTCTAGAGAGAAAATGAACACTGCTCTAACTTTGAACAGAACTTTGACATATTCCAAACTAGGGCTTCTCATTTGAGAGTAACATGTGTATTGATCAAAAAAGCATTTCATGAAATTCTAACAATTATAAAAGAATGTGATTATCTTTCAAATTAAAGCTTCTAGAGAGAAAATGATCACTGCTGTAATGTCGAACAATACTTGGACATATCCTAAACTAGGGCTTCTCATTTAAGAATAACACATGTGCGTTTCTCACAAAAGCATTTCATGAAATTCTTACCCTTTCAAAGAATGTGAGTATCTTACAAAGTAAAACTTCTAGAGAGAAAATTAACACTGCTCTAGCATTGAAGAGAACTTTGACATATTCCCAAATAGGGCTTCTCATTTCGTAGTAACACATATGTGTTTCTCACAAAAGCATTTCATGAAATTATTACCCTTTCAAAAGAACATGATTATCTTTCAAAGTAGAGCATGAAGAGAGAAAATGAACACTACTCTAATGTCGAACAGTACGTTTACATATCCCAAAGTGTGGCTTCTCATTTCAGAGTAATACATGTGATTTTCTCACAAAATCATTTCATGAAATTCTTACCCTTTCAAAAGAAAGTGATTATCATTCAAAGTAAATCTTCTAGAGAGAAAATGAACACTGCTCTAACTTTGAAAAACTTTGACATATCCCAAACTAGGTCTTCACATCTGAGAGTAACACATGTGCATTTCTCATGAAAGCATTTCATGAAATTCTTACCCTTTTAAAGAACGTGAGTTTCTTACAAATTAAAACATATAGACAGAAAATTAACTCTGTTCAAACTTTGAAAAGAACTTTCACATATTCCTGAATAGGGCTTCTCATTTCAGAGTATCACATGTGTGTTTCTCAACAAATCATTTCATGAAATTTTTACCCTTTCAATGAACGTGATTATCTTTCAATGTAATACTTCATCACAGAAAATGAACCCTGTGGTAACTTCTAACAATAGTGTAACATATCCCAAATAACAACTTCTCATTTCAGAGTAACACATGTGCATTTCTCACAAAAGCATTTCATGAAATTCTTACACTTTCAAACGAACGTTATTATCTTACATAGGAAAACTTCTAGAGAGAAAATAAACACTGTTCTAACTTTGAACAGAACTTTGACATATTGTAAACTATGGCTTCTCATTTCAGAGTAACACATGTGCGTTTCTCATAAAAGCATTTCAGGAAATTCTTACCCCTTTCAAAAGAACATGATATCTTACAAATTAAAACTTCTAGAGAGAAAACGAACACTGCTATAACTTTGAACAGACCTTTGACATATACCAAACTAGGGCTTCTCATTTAAGAGTAACACATGCGTTTCTCACAAAAGCATTTCATGAAATTCTTAAACTTTCAAAAGAATGTGAGTATCTTACAAAGTAAAACTTGTAAGAGAAAATGAACACTGATCTAACTTTGAACAGAACTTTGACATATTCCCAAATAGGACTTCTCATTTCAGAGTAACACATGTGTGTTCTCACAAAAGCATTTCAGGAAATTCTTACCCTTTCAAAAAAACATGATATCTTACAAAGTAAAACTTCTAGAGAGAAAATGAACCCTGCTCTAATGTCAAACAATACTTGGACATATCCCAAACTAGGGCTTCTCATTTCAGAGTAACACATGTGTGTATCTCATAAAAGCATTTCATGAAATTTTTACCCTATCAATGAACGTGATTATCTTTCAAGTAATGCTTCAACACAGAAAATGAACATTGTGGTAACTTCTAACACTAGTGTAACATATTCTAAACTAGGGCTTCTCATTTCAGAGAAACACATGTGCGTTTTCCAAAAGCATTTCATGAAATTCTTACCCTTTCAAAAGAACTTGATTATCTTTCAAATTAAAGCTTCTAGAGAGAAAATGAACACTGCTCTAATGTCGAACAGTACATGGACATACCCCAAACTGTGGCTTCTCATTTCAGAGTAACACATGTGCGTTTCTCACATAAGCATTTCATGAAATTCTTACCCTTTATAAATAATGTATCTTACAAAGTAAAACTTCTAGAGAGAAAATGAACACTGGTCTAACTTTGAACAGAAATGTGACATATCCCAAACTAGGGCTTCTCATTTGAGATAACACATGTGCGTTTCCACAAAAGCATATCATGAAATTCTTACCCTTTCAAAACAACATGATTATCTTTCAAAATAAGGTTCTAGAGAGAAAATGAACACTTCTCTAACATTTAACAGAACTTTGACATATTCCAAACTAGGGCTTCTCATTTCAGACTAACACGTGTGCGTTTATCACAAAATCATTTTATGAAATTTTTACCCTTTCAAATGAACGTGATTATCTTTCTATGTAATGCTTCAACACAGAAAATTAACACTCTGCCATCTTCTAACAATAGTATAACATATCCCGAATAACAACTTCTCATTTCAGAGTAACACATGTGCGTTTCTCACAGAAGCATTTCATGAAATTCTTACCCTTTCAAAAGAACGTGATTATCTTTCAAAGTAAAGCTTCTATAAAGAAAATGAACACTGCTCTAACTCTGAACAGAACATTTCCATATTCTAAATAGGCCTTCTCATTTCAGAGTAACACATGTGATTTTCTCAGAAAAGCATTTCATGAAATTATTACCCTTACAAAAGAACATGATTATCTTTCAAAGTAACGCTTCTAGAGACTAAATGAACACTGCTCTAACTTTGAAAAGTATGTTGACATATTCCAAACTAGGGCTTCTCATTTCAGAGTAACACATATGCGTTTCACCCAAAACATATCATGAAATTCTTACCCATTAAAAGTACCTAATTATCTTTCAAAGTAGAGCTTCTAGAGAAAAAAATGAATGCCACTCTAATGTGGAACAATACTTGGACATATTCCAAAATAGGGCTTCTCATTTCTTAGTAACACATGTGCGTTTCTCACAAAAGCATTTCATGAAATTCTTACCCTTTCAAGAGAATGTGATTATCTTTGAAAGTAAACGTCTAGAGAGAAAATGAACACAGCTTTAATGTTGAACAATACTTGGACATATCCCAAAGTACGGTTTCTCATTTGAGAGTAACACATGTGCGTTTCTCACAAAAACATTTCATGAAATTCTTACCCTTTCAAAGAACGTGAGTATCTTACAAAGTAACAGTCCTAGAGAGAAAATGAACACTGCTCTAACTTTGAACAGAACTTTGACATATTCCCAAATAGGGCTTTGCATTTGAGAGTAACACTTGTGCGTTTCTCACAAAAGCATATCATGAAATTCTTACCCTTTAAAAAAACATGATTATCTTTTAAAGTAAAGCGTCTAGAGAGAAAATGAACACCGCTTTAACTTTGAACAGAACTTTGACATATTCCAAACTAGGGCTTCGCATTTCAGATTAACATAAGTATGTTTCTAACAAAAGCATTTCATGAAATTCTTACCCTTTCAAAAGAATGTGATTATCTTTCAATACTTCTAGAGAGAAATTTAACACTGTTCTAATGTCAAACAATACTTGGACATATCCCAAAATCGGACTTCTCATTTGAGAGTAACACATGTGTGTTTCTCACAGAAGCATTTCATAAAATTATTATCTTACAAAAGAACATTATTATCTTTCAAAGTAAAGCATCTAGAGAGAAAATGTACACTGCTCTAATGTCGAGCAATACTTGGACATAACCCAAACTGGGGCTTCTCATTTCAGAGTAACACATGTGCGTTTCTCACAGAAGCATATCATGAAATCCTTACCCTTTATAAGACCTGATTATCTTTTAAAGTAAAGCTTCTAGAGAGAAAATGAACACTGCTCTAATGTCGAATAATACTTGGACATATTCCAAACTAGGGCTTCTCATTTCAGAGTAACACATCTGCGTTTCTCACAAAAGCATTTCATGAAATTCTTACCCTTTCAAAGAACGTGAGTATCTTACAAAGTAAAACTTCTAGAGAGAAAATGAACACTGCTCTAACTTTGAAAAGTACTTTGACATATTCCAAACTAGGGCTTCTCAGTTCAGAGTAACTCATGTGTGTTTCTCACAAAATCATTTCATGAAATTTTTACCCTTTCAAATGAAAGTGATTATTTTTCAAAGTCATGCTTCAACACCAAAAATTAACACTGCGCTAACTTCTAACAATAGTGTAACATATCCCGAATAACAACTTCTCATTTCAGAATAACACATGTGCGTTTCTCACAAAGCATTTCATGAAATTATTATCATTTCAAAACAACGTGATTATCTTTCAATGTAAAGCTTCTAGAGAGAAAATGAACACTGCTTTAACTTTGAACAGAACTTTGACATATCAAAACTACAGCTTCTCATTTGAGAGTAACACATATGCGTTTTCAGAAAATCATATCATGAAATTCTTACCCTTTCAAAAGAACATGATTATCTTTCAAATACAGCTTCTAGAGTGAAAAGAACACTGCTCTAACTTTGAACAGAACTTTGACATATTCCAAACTAGGGCTTCTCATTTCAGAGTAACACATGTGCGTTTCTCACAAAAGCATATCATGAAATTCTTACTCTTTATAAGGACCTGATTATCTTTCATATTAAAGCTTCTAGAGAGAAAATGAACACTGCTCTAATGGAGAACAATACTTGGACATATCCCAAACTATGGCTTCTCATTTGAGAGTAACACATGTGCATTTCTCACAAAGCATTTCATTATATTATTACCATTTCCAAACAACATGATTATCTTTCAAAGTAAAGCTTCTAGAGAGAAAGTGAACACTGCTTTAACTTTGAACAGAACTTGACATATCCCAAACTAGGACTTCTCATTTGAGAGTAACACATGTGCGTTTCTCAGAAAATCATATCATGGAATTCTTACCCTTTCAAAAGAATATGATTATCTTTCAAATAAGCTTCTAGAGAGAAAATGAACACTGCTCTAACTTTGAACAGAACTTTGACATATTCCAAACTAGGGCTTCTCATTTCAGATTAACATATGTATGTTTCTAACAAAAGCATTTCATGAAATTCTTATCCTTTCAAAAGAATGTGATTATCTTTCAATACTTCTAGAGAGAAATTGAACACTGCTCTAATGTCGAGCAATACTTGGACATATCCCAAACTAGGGCTTCTCATTTCAGAGTAACACATGTGCGTTTCTCACAGAAGCATATCATGAAATCCTTACCCTTTAAAAAGACCTGATTATCTTTTAAAGTAAAGCTTCTAGAGAGAAAATGAACACTGCTCTAATGTCGAATAATACTTGGACATATTCCAAACTACAGCTTCTCATTTCAGAGTAAAACATGTGCATTTCTCACAGAAGCTTTTTATGAAATTCTTACCCTTTCAAAGAACGTGAGTATCTTACAAATTAAAACTTCTAGAGAGAAAATGAACACTGCTCTAACTTTGAAAAGAACTTTGACATATTCCAAACTAGGGCTTCTCAGTTCAGAGTAACACATGTGTGTTTCTCACAAAAACATTTCATGAAATTTTTACCCTTTCAAATGAAAGTGATTATTTTTCAAAGTCATGCTTCAACACCGAAAATGAACACTGCGTTAACTTCTAACAATAGTGTAACATATCCCGAATAACAACTTCTCATTTCACAATGACACATGTGCGTTTTCTCACAAAGCATTTCATGAAATTATTACCATTTCAAAACAAAGTGATTATCTTTCAAAGTAAAGCTTGTAGAGAGAAAAATGAACACTGCTTTAACTTTGAACAGAACTTTGACATATTCCAAAGTAGGGCTTCTCATTTCAGAGTAACACATGTGCGTTTCTCACAAAAGCATATCTTGAAATGCTTACCCTTTCAAAAGAACGTGATTATCTTTCAAAGTAAAGCTTCTAGAGAGAAATTGAACACTGTTCTAATGTCGAACCATACTTGGACATATCCCAAACTAGGGCTTCTCATTTGAGAGTAACACATGTGCGTTTTCACACAAAAGCATTTCATTAAATTCTTACCAGTTCAAACAAACCTGATTATCTTTCAAAGTAAATCTTCTAGAGAGAAAATGAACACTGCTTAACGTCGAACAGTAAGTTGACATATTCCAAACTAGGGCTTCTCATTTCAGATTAACACATGTGCGTTTCTCACAAAACATTCTTACCCTTTAAAAGGACCTGATTATCTTTCAAAGTAAAGCTTCTAGTGAGAAAATGAACACTGCTCTAATATCGAATAATATTTGGACATATTTCAAACTAGGGCTTCTCATTTCAGAGTAACACATGTGCGTTTCTCAAAAAAGCATTTCATGAAATTCTTACCCTTCTTAAATAATGTATCTTACAACGTAAAACTTCTAGAGAGAAAATGAACACTGCTCTAACTTTCAACAGAACTGTGACATATCCCAAACTAGGGCTTCTCATTTGAGATAACACATGTGCGTTTCCACAAAAGCATATCAAGAAATTCTTTCCCTTTCAAAACAACATGATATCTTTCAAAATAAAGCTTCTCGAGAGAAAATGAACACTTCTCTGTTGCAGGAGGTCTTTCCGCCCCTCCAACCAATAGCTGCTGAGATACCAGCCCATTGGGGCATGGTTTCTCTCCATTCATAAAGCCTCTATTTCCTTCGGCTCACACTCTCTTGGCTTCCTGCTCATCTGGCGACTAGACTCACTTTCTAGTTGTGCAGAGAGCTGTGGTCTGGGATTGTGATCTGTAAGTTTTCCCTCTTTAAATAAATACTACCCTAATAACTCCAAACTGGTGTGGCATTGTTCGTGGATTACGCCTTTACCTGGCGCCCGACGAACGTTTGGTTTTTAAGACCCCCCCCTCGGCTGACGGCCGCAAGTTCGGCTTGGCGGGAATGAGCCCTCGCTTCCTCTGCCCGGGCTTGCGCCTTGTGGCCGATCTCTGAGGCCGGACAGGTGGTAGTGGCATACACTCGGGAGGCAGAGAAAGGCGGATCTCTGTGAGTTCGACTGGACAGTTGGTGGTGCACGCCTTTAATCCCAGCCCTCGGGAAGCAGAGACAGGCGGATTTCGGATTTTGGTGAGTTCGAGGCCAGCTGGATAATAGGTAATATGGCAGTTTTTGTTTCCAACTTGACTTTCACTGTTTGGGCTACCAATACAATGGGTCTAATCATGCAAAATTTATATGACTATGAGGATAACTTAATTTACTGGTTACTAGGTTTTAGTATTCTTTTGAATATTCTATCATTTAGGAAGATTATGGTACTCTCAAGAACTCATGCAGGTCAGGAGATTCAGGAGATTCAGGATTCAAAAGAGGCAATAATAAACAAAATAATAAAAAGACTTGAAATGCTTGAAAAAATGATTGGAACTGGTGAACAGAGTAATAAGGCACAAGGACAGGATACAAAGCCAACACCAGCTATTAGAACTGGCTTACCCAGGGTTTTAGCGGCATACCCTATACTTAATTCTGACAAAGCGTCAACTTCTAAAGGCTCAAAGGGAGTCAGAGAAGCTAGATGGATGCCAATAGCAATGAATGATCTGAAGGAAATTAAACAGGCTATTGTTAATTTTGGCTTGCAAAATGCATATGTAAAGGAAATGATAAGGACTTGGGCTTCTAATGCTAGAGCTACCCCCTATGATTTCCATCAGTTAGTGTCTGCAGTTTTAGATAAGGGACCTTCCTTGATGTTTGGAATTTATTTCAGAGAAGAATCCAAACATATGGAACAGCAAGGAAGAGCAAAAGGTGTCGAGGTTTCCCAAGATCAAATTCTTGGTACAGGAGAATATGCTGATCCACAGGTCCAAGCTCTTTATGACGATGAAGTACTGCATCTATGTCACCAGGCAGCTTTAAATGCTTGGAATAGGATACAAGATCCAGCAAAAACGGTTGAATCATATACCAGAATTAGGCAGGGACAGAGAGAACCCTTTATTGACTTTTTGCAAAGATTAATTAAGGCTCTGGATGTAGGGGTACCAGACCCGGAATCTAGACGAATACTTCTTGAATCTCTAGCGTTTGAGAATGCAAACATAGAATGCAAAAAGATAATTGGGCCTTTAAAGTCTAGATCAGCACCTATGGATGAATGGATTCAGCATACGATGAATGTTGAGACATTTAGCTATAATGATGAATCTTGGGTAGGAGAAGCGATTTCCACAGCAATGAGGAGACATCAAACTGCTAGGTGTTTTAATTGTGGTAAGTTAGGACATCTGAAAAGGGATTGCAGGCACAGAATTTCTAGGAATAATATCTCCTCTGGGAATGACAAAAATAGGGGACCTAGGCCTTCAGGTTTATGTAGGAGATGCGGTAAAGGCCGTCATTGGTCCAACGAATGCAGGTCAACAACAGACAAACAAGGCAACCTGATACCATCGGGAAACTCCTTGAGGGGCCTCTCGCAGGCCCCCAAGCCAACAGTGGCCCAGTCATTCCCAGTCACAGTGGAGAACGTGCCTCACCAAGAAATCTAAAAGCTCCAATTTCTGCTGTAAAAAGTAATATTAGTCTAAATGGTGAATTATGTGTGGAGGATGAGTCAAAAAACCCAGTAGGACAAAGTAAACGTATATTTTGGCAGACTTCTATTAACGACCAAAGACCAAAGCCAAAAGTCTGTATAAATGGCACTTTTATTGAAGGCTTATTAGACACAGGTGGTAAGAAAAACATATAGAATGGGGGCAGGGTTCTGTTCTTATCTCCACAGGAAAACACTCACCTTTGAAAAATTCAAGGGACCCTGGATATTTAGATACTGACAGATGAAAAAATACCTGCCCAATAGGAAATATCAAGAAAACTGAACGGGAAGAAGATGGGGCCCCACAACAACAACTCTACCTGGTTGATATGATGTCATGATACTGATAGCGCTACTACAAGACCTGTTTTGGGTACCAGCTGCACAAGAAGATCCCAACTTTGTTAGCTGAAATGGTGCACATCTTGTACAACATTCTGGCCAGACCTCCACAAAATACTCAGAGACTATTTGCAATTTTAAAAGACATTGATCTTGAAATTTAACCATCATTTTGCTTTCACAGGATCCCCCAGAAAGAACGTCGCCCCCATGACAGCTGGAAGTAATTCTAGAGGACAACGTCCCCTGTCCCAGTAAAGTTTGCACCTGGGTTTAGGGACATCATTTAGGGGTTGGGAAGTTGGGGGAGGAATTTTATGAGCTCAGGGATCATTTTGCAAAGAAAAAAAAGAGGGTGATGGGATAATAGATTTGTAATTGTGAGTTACAATTTTTAGACAAATATATTGGTATTGATTCTTGATACAAAGTTAAATTATATTGACTATTGTATGCATGCATGTTTCTACCTCTGTTTAAAATATTTTTTTATGTATTGACATATATTGTATTGATATTTACCATATTGCAATGTATATTTGTACATTGTTTATATTTGAAGGTCATTATCCTCATTTGTTACACAGATGTTTATTGATGTTTATTGTCTTAGTCTTTAAGTTAGATAGATATTGAGAAGTATATAGATTAATAGTCATCTAAGTTTGCCATTTATAATTAGACTAATTAGGTTATTTAGATATATAGAGATTATACTCAGTATAGATAGATGATCTTCAACCTCCTCAAAGAGCTGTAGAAAATGGCCTTTAATCTAACTCAGAGTTTTGTGGTAGTGAGACACAATTGCTCCTGGCAACACCGCTCTATTCCCGAGAGAATGTTGAGCACCAAAGACACTCCACCTGGAGCCTTTCTTTTTGACAGAACTGGCCTTGGGGCAAAAAAAATGCCCATACCTCAACCACTGACAGAGATACAGAGTGTGCATCAATGGATAAAACAGGACTGTCATATCCTGCCAAGACAGGGTAAGATAGTTTTGAAAAGTTGCTTGCCTTTGAAAATGGTATGTCAGTGATGTTAGGCCTTAGCCAAAGTTGGTTGCTTCAACGCTGCAAAATGTGACTTTGGGTGATTGCCGAGGTAGCTAGTTGTCCCTGTGATTTGTTGCAGGTTTTGGAAGTTGTTTTACTCAACTTCCTAATTACCCAGGTAACATTATTTCCCTTCTCAGATCTTTGATGGGGTTGAAGACTATATAACTATAGTTACTTTTTCTCTCATGACTTGGCCAAGTTATTTATTATTCAACTCCTAAGCTAGTTGGAATAGGATATTTGTACTTATTGTATATAATTTCATAGTAGGTTTAGAACTCTCTTACTTAAACAAAAGGGGGAGGTGTTGCAGGAGGTCTTTCCGCCCCTCCAACCAATAGCTGCTGAGATACCAGCCCATTGGGGCATGGTTTCTCTCCATTCATAAAGCCTCTATTTCCTTCCGCTCGTGCTCTCTTGGCTTCCTGCTCGTTTGGCGACTAGACTCACTTTCTAGTTGTGCAGAGAGCTGTTGTCCGGGATCGTGATCTGTAAGTTTTCCCTCTTTAAATAAATACTACCCTAATATTCCAAACTGGTGTGGCATTGTTCGTGGATTACGCCTTTACCTCTCTAACTTTGTACAGAACTTTGACATATTCCAAACTAGGGCTTCTCATTTCAGAGTAACACATGTGCGTTTCTCACAAAGGCATTTCATGAAATACTTACCCTATCAAACGAACGTGATTATCGTTTAAAGTAAAGCTTCTAGAGAGAAAACGAACACTGCTCTAATGTTGAACAATACTTGAACATATCCCAAACTAGGGCTTCTCATTTGAGAGTAACACATGTGCGTTTCTCACAAAAGCATTTCATGAAATTCTTACCCTTTCAAAAGAACGTGATTATCTTTGAGAGTAAAGCTTCTAGAGAGAAAATGAACACTGCTCTAATGTCGAACAATACTTGGACATATCCCAAACTACGGCTTCTCATTTGAGAGTAACACATGTGCGTTTCTCACAAAAAAATTCATAAAATTCTTACCCTATCAAAAGAACGTGAGTATCTTACAAACTAAAATTCCTCGAGAGAAAATGAACACTGCTTTAACATTGGACAGAACTTAGACATATCCCAAACTATGGCTTCTCATTTGAGAGTAACAATTGTGCGTTTCTCAGAAAATCATATCATGAAATTCTTACCCTTTCAAAAGAACATGATTATCTTTCAATAAAGCTTCTAGAGAGAAAATAAAAACTGCTCTAACTTTGAACAAACTTTGACTTATCCCAAATATTGGCTTCTCCTTTGAGAATAACACATGTGTGTTTCTCACAAAAAAATATCATGGAATTCTTAACCTTTAAAAGGACCTGATTATCTTTCATATTAAAGGTTCTAGAGAGAAAATGAACACTGCTCAAATTCGAACAATACTTGGACATATCCCAAACAAGGGCTTCTTTTGAGAGTAACACATGTGCGTTTCTCACAGAAGCAGGACATGAAATTCTTACCCTTTCAAACGAACGTGATTATCTTTCAAAATAAAGCTTCTAGAGAGAAATTGAATACTGCTCTGACTTTGAACAGAACTTTGACATATTCCCAAATAGGGCTTTGCATTTGAGAGTAACACTTGTGCGTTTCTAACAAAAGCATATTATGAAATTCTTACCCTTTAAAACGAACATGATTATCTTTCAAAGTAAAGCTTCTAGAGAGAAAATGAACACTGCTCTAATGTCAAAAGTACATTGACATATCCCAAACTGTGGCTTCTCATTTCAGAGTAACACATGTGCGTTTCTCACAAAAGCATTTCATGAAATTCTTACCCTTTTAAAAGAACGTGATTATATTTCAAAGTAAAGCTTCTATAGAGAAAATGAACACTGCTCTAACGTTGAACAATACTTGGACAAATACCAAACTGGGGCTACTCATTTGAGAGTAACACATGTGCGTTTCTCACAAAAAGCATTTCATGAAATTCTTACCCTCTTCAAAAGAACATGAGTATCTTACAAAATAAAACTTCTAGAGAGAAAATGAACACAGCTCTAACTTTGAACAGAACTTTGACATATTCCAAACTAGGGCTTCTCATTCCAGAGTAACACGTGTGCGTTTCTCACAAAAGCATATCATGAAATTCTTACTCTTTATAAGGACTTGATTATCTTTCATATTAAAGCTTCTAGAGAGAAAATGAACACTGCACTAATGTCGAACAATACTGGGACATATCCCAAACTAGGACTTCTCATTTGAGAGTAACACATGTGTGTTTCTCACAGAAGCATGTCATGAAGTTCTTACCCTTTCAAACGAACGTGATTATCTTTCAAAATAAAGGTTCTAGAGAGAAAATGAATACTGCACTGACTTTGAACAGAACTTTGACATATTCCCAAATAGGGCTTTGCATTTGAGAGTAACACTTGTGCCTTTCTCACAAAAGCATATCATGATTCTTACCCTTTAAAACGAACATGATTATCTTTCAAAGTAAAGCTTCTAGAGAGAAAATGAACACTGCTTTAACTTTGAACAGAACTTTGACATATTCTAAACTAGGGCTTCTCATTTCAGAGTAACACATGTATGTTTCTCACAAAGGCATTTCATGAAATTCTTACCCTTTCAAAAGGACGTGATTATCTTTCAATACTTTTAGAGAGAAATTCAACACTGTTCTAATGTGGAACAATACATGGACATCTCCCAAACTTGGGCTTCTCATTTCAGAGTAACACATGTTCGTTTTTCACAAAAGCATTTCATGAAATTATTACCCTTACAAAAGAACATTATTATCTTTCAAAGAAAAGCTTCTAGAGAGGAAATGAACACGGCTCTAATGTCGATCAATACTTGGACATATCCCAACCTCGCTCTTCTCATTTGAGAGTCAAACATGTGCGTTTCTCACAGACGCATATCTTGAAATTCTTACTCTTTAAAAGGACCTGATTATCTTTCAAAGTAAATCTTCTAGTGAGAAAATGAACACTGCTCTAATATCGAATAATACTTGGACATATTCCAAACTAGGGCTTCTCATTTCAGAGTAACACATGTGCATTACTCACAAAAGCATATCATGAAATTTTTACCCTTTCAAATGAACGTGATTATCTTTCAATGTAATGCTTCAGACAGAGAAAATGAGCACTGTGGTAACTTCTAACAGTAGTGTAACATATCCCGAACTAGGACTTCTCATTTCAGAGTAAAACATGTGTGTTTCTCAAAAAAGCATATCATGAAATACTTTTCCTTACAAACAAATGTGATTATCTTTCCAAGTAAAGCTTCTACCAAGAGAATGAACACTGCTCTAACATCGAACATTACGTTGACATATCCCAAACTGTGGCTTCTCATTTCAGAGTAACACATGTGTGTTTCTCACAAAAGCATTTCATGAAATTCTTACCGTTCATAAATAACGTATCTTACAAAGTATAACTTCTAGAGAGAAAATGAACACTGCTCTAACTTTGAACAGAACTGTGACATATTCCAAACTAGGGCTTCTCATTACAGAATAACATGTGTGCGTTTCTCACAAAAGCATTTCATGAAGTTTTTACCCTTTCAAATGAACGTGATTATCTTTCAATGTAATGCTTCAACACAGAAAATGAACACACCACCATCTTTTAACAGTAGTGTAACATATCCCGAATAACAACTTCTCATTTCAGAGTAACACATGTGCGTTTCTCACAGAAGCATTTCATGAAATTCTTATCCTTTCTAAAGAACGTGATTATCTTTCAAAGTAAAGCTTCTATAAAGAAAATGAACACTGCTGTATCTTTGAACAGAACTGTGCCATATTCCCAAGTAGGCCTTCTAATTTCAGAGTAACACATGTGCGTTTCTCACAAAAGCATTTCATGAAATTCTTACCCTTTAAAAGAACATGATTATCTTTCAAAGTAAAGCTTCTCGAGAGACTAAATGAACACGACTCTAACCGAACAGTACGTTGACATATTCCAAACTAGGGCTTCTCATTTCAGAGTAACACATGTGCGTTTCTCACAAAAGCATATCATGAAATTCTTACTTTTTAAAAGAACCTGATTATCTTTCAAAGTAAAGCTTCTAGAGAGAAAATGAACACCGCTCTAATGTGGAACAATACATGGACATATTCCAAAGTAGGGCTTCTCATTTCAGAGTAACACATGTGCGTTTCCCACAAAAGCATTTCATGAAATTCTTACCCTTTTAAAAGAACGTGATGATCTTTGAAAGTAAACGTCTAGAGAGAAAATGAACACTGCTCTAATGTCGAACAATACTTGGACATATCCCAAACTACAGCTTCTCATTTGAGAGTAACACATGTGCTTTCTCACAAAAGCATTTCATGAAATTCTTACCCTTACAAAAGAATATTGTGAGTATCTTACAAAGTAAAGCTCCTAGAGTGAAAATGAACACTGCTCTAATTTCGAACAGAACTTTGACATATCCCAAACTGGGGCTTCTCATTTCAGAGTAACACATGTGTGTTTCTCACAAAAGCATTCATGAAATTCTTACCCTTTCAAAAGAAAGTGATTACCTTGCAATGTAATACTTGTAGAGAGAAAATGAACACTGCTCTAACTTTGAACAAAACTTTGACAGTATTCCCAAATAGGTTTTCTCATTTCAGAGTAACACATGTGTGTTTCTCACAAAAGTATTTCTTGAAAATACTTACCCTTTCAGAAGAACTTGATTATCTTACAAAGTAAAACTTTTAGAGAGAAAATGAACACTGCTCTAACTTTGAACAGTACTTTGACGTATCCCAAACTAGGGCTTCTCATTTGAGAGTAACACATGTGCGTTTCTCACAAAAGAAATCATGAAATTCTCCCTTAAAATGAACATGATTATCTTTCAAAGTAAAGCTTCTATAGAGAAAATGAACACTCGCTTAACTTTGAACAGAACTTTGACATATTCCAAACTAGGGCTTCTCGTTTCAGAGTAACACTGTGTATGTCTCTCACAAAAGCATTTCATGAAAATCTTACCCTTTCAAAAGAACGTGATTATCTTTCAATAACTTCTAGAGAGAAATTGAACACTGTTCTAATGTCGTAAAGTACATGGACATATCCCAAATACGGGCTTCTCGGAGTTGAGAGTAACACATGTGCGTTTCTCACAAAAGCATTTCTTGAAATTATTACCCATACAAACGAACATTGTTATCTTTCAAAGTAAAGCTTCTAGAGAGAAAATGAACACTGCTGTAATATCGAGCAATACTTGGACATATCCCAAACTAGGGCTTTTCATTTCAGAGTAACACATGTGTGTTTCTCACAGAAGCATATCATGAAATTCTAACCCTTTCAAAGAATGTGAGTATCTTACAAAGTAAAATTTCTAGAGAGAAAATGAACACTGCTCAAACTTTGAAAAGAACTTTGACATATTCCAAACTAGGGCTTCTCATTTCAGAGTAACACATGTGTGTTTCTCACAAAAGCATTTCAAGAAATTTTTACCCTTTCAAATGAAAGTGATTATTTTTCAAAGTCATGCTTCAACAGCGAAAATGAACACTGCACTAACTTCTAACAATAGTGGTAACATATCACGAATAACTTAGATTCTCATTTCAGAGTAACACATGTGCGTTTCTCACAAACGCATATCATGAAAGTCTTTCTTTACAAAAGAACGTGATCATCTTTCATAGTAAAGCTTCTAGAGAGAAAGTGAACACTGCTCTAATGTCGAACAATACGTTGACATATCCCAAATTGTGGCTTCTCATTTCAGAGTAACACATGTGTGTTTCTCACAAAAGCATTTCATGAAATTCTTACCGTTCATAAAGAACGTATCTTACAAAGTATAACTTCTAGAGAGAAAATGAACACTTGCTCTAACTTTGAACAGAACTTTGACATATCCCAAACTGGGGCTACTCATTTGAGATAACACATGTGCGTTTCCACAAAAACATATCATCAAATTATTACGCTTTGAAAACAACATGATTATCTTTCAAAATAAAGCTTCTAGAGAGAAAATAAACACTTCTATACCTTTGAACAGAACTTAGACATATTCCAAACTAGGGCTTCTCATTCCAGAATAACATGTGTGCGTTTCTCACAAAAGCATTTCATGAAGTTTTTACCCTTTCAAATGAACGTGATTATCTTTCAATGTAATGCTTCAATACAGAAAATGAACACACCACCATCTTTTAACAGTAGTGTAACATATCCCGAATAACAACTTCTCATTTCAGAGTAACACATGTGCGTTTCTCACAGAAGCATTTCATGAAATCCTTACCCTTTCTAAAGAACGTGATTATCTTTCAAAGTAAAGCTTCTATAAAGAAAATGAACACTGCTGTATCTTTGAACAGAACTGTGCCATATTCCCAAATAGGCCTTCTAATTTCAGAGTAACACATGTGCGTTTCTCACAAAAGCATTTCATGAAATTCTTACCCTTTCAAAAGAACATGATTATCTTTCAAAGTAAAGCTTCTAGAGACTAAATGAACACGGCTCTAACTTCGAACAGTACGTTGACATATTCCAAACTAGGGCTTCTCATTTCAGAGTAACACATGTGCGTTTCTCACAAAAGCATATCATGAAATTCTTACTTTTTAAAAGGACCTGATTATCTTTCAAAGTAAAGCTTCTAGAGAGAAAATGAATCCGCTCTAATGTGGAACAATACATGGACATATTCCAAAGTAGGACTTCTCATTTCAGAGTAACACATGTGCGTTTCCCACAAAAGCATTTCATGTAATTCTTACCCTTTTAAAAGAACGTGATGATCTTTGAAAGTAAACGTCTAGAGAGAAAATGAACACTGCTCTAATGTCGCACAATACTTGGACATATCCTAAACTACAGCTTCTCATTTGAGAGTAACACATGTGTGTTTCTCACAAAAACATTTCATGAAATTCTTACCCTTTCAAAAGAACGTGAGTATCTTACAAAGTAAAACTCCTAGAGAGAAAATGAACACTGCTCTAATTTTGAACAGAACTTTGACATATCCCAAACTAGGGCTTCTCATTTGAGAGTAACACATGTGCGTTTCTCAGAAAATCATATCATAAAATTCCTACCCTTTCAAAAGAACATGATTATCTTTCAAATAAAGCTTCTAGAAAGAAAATGATCACTGCTATAACTTTGCACAGAACTTTGACATATTCCAAACTAGGGCTTCTCATTTCAGAGTAACACATGTGCGTTTCTCACAAAAGCATATCATGAAATTCTTAATCTTTATAAGGACCTGATTATCTTTCATATTAAAGCTTCTCGAGAGAAAATGAAAACTGCTCTAGTGTCGAACAATACTTGGACATATCCCAAACTAGGGCTTCTCATTTGAGAGTAACACATGTGCGTTTCTCACAAAAGAATATCATGAAATTCTTACCCTTCAAAACGAACATAATTATCTTTCAAAGTAAAGCTTCTAGAGAGAAAATGAACACTGCTTTAACTTTGAACAGAACTTTGACATATTCCAAACTAGGGCTTCTCATTTCAGAGTAACATATGTATGTCTCTCACAAAAGCATTTCATGAAATTCTTACCCTTTCAAAAGATCGTGAGTATCTTACAAAGTAAAACTCCTAGAGAGAAAATGAGCACTGCTCTAACTTTGAACAGAACTTTGACATAACCCAAACTAGGGCTTCGGAGTTCAGAGTAACACATGTGCATTTCTCACAAAATCATATAATGAAATTCTTACCCTTTCAAACGAACGTGATTATCTTTCAAAATAAAGCTTCTAGTGAGAAAATGAACACTGCTCTGACTTTAAACACAACTTTGACATATTCCCAAATAGGGCTTTGCATTTGAGAGTAACACATGCGCGTTTCTCACAAAAGCATATCATGAAATTCTTACTCTTTATAAGGACCTGATTATCTTTCATATTAAAGCTTCTCGAGAGAAAATGAAAACTGTTCTAATGTCGAACAATACTTGGACATATCCCAAACTAGGGCTTCTCATTTGAAAGTTACACATGTGCGTTTCTCACAAAAGAATATCATGAAAGTCTTACCCTTTAAAACGAACATGATTATCTTTCAAAGTAAAGCTTCTAGTGAGAAAATGAATACCGCTTTAACTTTGAACAGAACTTTGACATATTCCAAACTAGGGCTTCTCATTTCAGAGTAACATATGTATGTTTCTCACAAAAGCATTTCAGGAAATTCTTACCCTTTCAAAAGAACGTGATTATCATTCAATACTTCTAGAGAGAAATTGAACACTGTTCTAATGTTGTACAATACATGGACATATCCTAAACTCGGGCTTCTCATTTGAGAGTAACACATGTGCAGTTCTCACAAAAGCATTTCTTGAAATTATTACAATTACAAAAGAACATTGTTATCTTTCAAAGTAAAGCTTCTAGAGAGAAAATGAACACAGCTGTAATGTCGAGCAATACTTGGACATATTCCAAACTGGGCTTCTCATTTCAGAGTAACACATGTGTGTCTCACAAAAGCATTTCATGAAATTTTACCCTTTCACATGAAAGAGATTATTTTTCAAAGTTATGTTTCAACACCGAAAATGAACACAGCACTAACTTCTAACAATAGTGTAACATATCACGAATAACAAATTCTCATTTCAGAGTAACACATGTGCGTTTCTCACAAACACATATCTTGAAAGACTTTTCCTTACAAAAGAACGTGATTATCTTTCAAAGTAAAGCTTCTAGAAAGAAAATGAACAATGCTCTAATGTCGAACAGTACGTTGACGTATTCCTAACTAGGGCTTCTCATTTCAGAGTAAAACATGTGTGTTTCTCACAAAAGCATTTCTAAAGAAGAAAATGAACACTCCTCTAATGTTGAACAATACTGGGACATATCCCAAACCACGGCTTCTCGTTTGAGAGTAACACCTGTGCATTTCTCACAAAAACATTTCATGAAATTCTTACCCTTTCAAAAGAACGTGAGTATCTTACAAAGTAAAACTCCTAGAGAGAAAATGAACAATGCACTAACTTTGAACAGAACTTTGACATAACCCAAACTAGGGCCTCGGAGTTCAGAGTAACACATGTGCGTTTCTCACAAAAGCATATAATGAAATTCTTACCCTGTCAAACGAACGTGATTATCTTTCAAAATAAAGCTTCTAGTGAGAAAATGAACACTGCTCTGACTTTGAACACAACTTTGACATATTCCCAAATAGGGCTTTGCATTTGAGAGAAACACATGCGCGTTTCTCACAAAAGCAAATCATGAAATACTTACCCTTTAAAATGAACATGATTATCTTTCAAAGTAAAGCTTCTAGAGAGAAAATGAACACTGCTTTAACTTTGAACAGAACTTTGACATATTCCAAACTCAGGCTTCTCATTTCACAGTAACATATATATGTTTCTCAAAAAAGCATTTCATGAAATTATTACCCTTCCAAAAGAATGTGATTATCTTTCAAATAAAGCTTCTAGAGAGAAAATGAACACTGTTCTAATGTCGAACAATCCTTGGACATATCTCAAACTGTGGCTTCTCATTTCAGAGTAACACATGTGCGTTTCTCACAAAAGCATTTCATGAAATTCTTACCCTTTGAAACGAACGTGATTATCTTTCATAGTAAATCTTCAAGAGAGAAAGTGAACACTGCTCTAATGTTGAACAATACTTGAACATATCCAAAACTAGGGCTTCTCATTTGAGAGTAACACATGTGCGTTTCTCACAAAAGCATTTCATGAAATTCTTACCCTTTCAAAAGAACGTGAGTATCTTACAAAATAAAACTTCTAGAGAGAAAATGAACACTGCTCTAACTTTGAACAGAACTTTGACATATCCCAAACTAGGGCTTCTCATTTGAGAGTAACACATTTGTGTTTCTCAGAAAAGCATATCATGAAATTCTTACCTTTTCCAAAGAACGTGATTATCTTTCAAAGTAAAGCTTCTAGAGAGAAAATGAACACTGCTCTAACTTTGAACAGAACATTGACATATTCCAAACTAGGGCTTCTCATTTCAGATTAACACTTGTGCGTTTATCACAAAATCATATCATGAAATTCTTACTATTTAAACGGACCTGATTATCTTTCATATTAAAGCTTCTAGAGAGAAAATGAACACTGCTCTAATGTTGAACAATACTTGGATATATCCCAAAATTGGGCTTCTCATTTCAGAGTAACACATGTGCGTTTCTCACAGAAGCATTTCATGAAATTCTTACCCTTTCAAACAAACGTGATTATCTTTCAAAATAAAGCTTCTAGTGAGAAAATGAACACTGCTCTGACTTTGAACACAACTTTGACATATTCCCAAATAGGGCTTAGCATTTGAGAGTAACACATGCGCGTTTCTAACAAAAGCATATCATGAAATTCTTACCCTTTAAAATGACCATGATTATCTTTCAACGTAAATCTTCTAGAGAGAAAATGAACACTGCTTTAACTTTGAATAGAACTTTGACATATTCCAAACTTATGCTTCTCATTTCACAGTAACATGTATATGTGTCTCACAAAAGCATTTCATGAAATTATTACCCTTCCATAAGAACATGATTATCTTTCAAATTAAAGCTTCTAGAGAGAAAATGAACACTGCTCTAACATTGAACAGTATGTTGACATATCCCAAACTGTGGCTTCTCATTTCAGAGTAACACTTGTGCGTTTCTCTGAAAAGCATTTCATGAAATTTTTACCCTTTCAAAAGAAGGTGATTATCTTTCAAAGTAAAGCTTCTAGAGAGAAAATGAACACTACTCTAATGTCGAACAATACTTGGACATATCCCAAACTAGGGCTTCTCATTTGAGAGTAACACATGTGCCTTTCTCACAAAAGCATTTCATGAAAATCTTACCATTTCAAAAGAAGAACGTGAGTATCTTACAAAGTAAAAATTCTAGAGAGAATATTAACACTGCTCTATCATTGAACAGAACTTTGACATATTCTAAACCAGGGCTTCTCATTTCAGAGTAACACATGTGCATTTCTAACAAAAGAATTTCATGTAATTCTTGCCCTTTCAAAAGAACGTGCTTATCTTTCAAAGTAAAACTTCTAGAGAGAAAAAGGAACCCTGCTCTAACGTCGAACAGTACATTGACGTATTCCTAACTAGGGCTTCTCATTTCAGAGTAAAACATGTGTGTTTCTCACAAAGGCATTTCATGAAATTTTTACCCTTTCAAATGAACGTGATTATCTTTCAATGTAATGTTTCAACACAGAAAATGAACACTGTGGTAACTTCTAACCATAGTGTAACATATCCCAAATAACAACTTCTCATTTCAGAGTAACACATGTGCATTTCTCACAAAAGGATATCATGAAATTCTTACCCTTTCAAAAGAACGTGATTATCTTTCAAAGTAAAGCTTCTAGAGAGAAAATTAACCCTGCTCTAATGATTTCTCACAAAAGCATATCATGAAATTCTTACCCTTTAAAACGACCTGATTGTCTTTCAAATAAAGCTTATAGAGAGAAAATGAACACTGCGCTAACTTCTAACAATAGTATAACATATCCCGAATAACAACTTCTAATTTCAGAGTTACACATGTATGTTTCTCACAAAAGCATTTCTTGAAATACTTACCCTTTCAAAAGAACGTGCTTGTCTTTGAAATAAAGCTTCTAGAGAAAATGAACACTGCTCTAATGTCGAACAATACTTGGACACATCCCAAACTAGGGCTTCTCTTTTGAGAGTAACCACATGTGCATTTCTAAAAAAGCATATCATGAAATTCTTACCCTTTCAAATGAACATGATTATCTTTCAAAGTAAAGCTTCTAGAGAGATAATGAACACTGCTCTAACGTCAAACAGTACGTTGACATATCCCAAACTGGGGCTTCTCATTTCAGAGTAACGCATGTGCGTTTCTCACAAAAACATTTCATGAAATTTTTACCCTTTCAAATGAACGTGATTATCTTTCAATGTAATGCTTCAACACAGAAAATGAACACTGTGCTAACTTCTAACAATTGTGTAACATATCCCAAATAACAACTTCTCATTTCAGAGTAACACATGTGCATTTCTAACAAAAGCATTTCATGAAATTCTTACCAATTCAACAGAACATGATTATCTTTCAAAGTAAAGCTTCTAGAGAGAAAATGAACACTGCTCTTATGTCAAACAATACTTGGACATATCCCAAACTAGAGATTCTCATTTGAGAGTAACACATGTGCGTTTTTCACAAAAGCATATCAATGAAAACTGCACTAACTTCTAACAATAAGTGTACCATATCCCGAATAACAACTTCTCATTTCAGAGTAACACATGTGCATTTCTCACGAAAACTTTTCATGAAATTCTTACTGTTTCCAAAAAACGTGATTATCTTTCAATGTAATGCTTCTAGAGAGAAAATGATCACTGCTCTAATGTCGAACAATACTTGTACATATCTCAAACTGTGGCTTCTCATTTGAGAGTAATACATGTGCGTTTTTCACAAAAGCATATCATGAAATACTTACCCTTTCAAAAGAATGTGATTATCTTTCAAAGTAAAGCTTATAGAGAGAAAATGAACAGTGCTCTAACTTTGAACAGAACTTTGACATATTCAAAACTAGGGCTTCTCATTTCAGATTAACACTTGTGCATTTCTCACAAAAACATATCATGAAATTCTTACGCTTTAAAAGGACCTGATTATTTTTCAAAGTAAAGCTTCTAGAGAGAAAATGAACAATGCTCTAATGTCGAACAATACTTGGATATATCCCAAATTACGGCTTCTCATTTGAGAGTAACACATGTGCGTTTGTCACCAAAGCATTTCATGAAATTCTTACCTGTTCAAACAAATGTGATTATCTTTCAAAGTAAAGCTTCAAGAGAGAAAATGAACACTGCTGTAACTTTGAACATAATTTTGACATATACCAAAATAGGGCTTCTCATTTCAGAGTAAGACATGTTTGTTTCTCACAAAAGCATTTCGTGAAATTCTTAACCTTTCAAAAGAACATGATTATCTTTCAAAGTAAAGCTTTTAGAGAGAAAATGAACACTGCTCTAATGTCGAACAATACTTGGACAGATCCCAAACTAGGGCTTCTCATTTGAGAGTAACACATGTGCGTTTCTCAAGAAAGCATTCCATGAAATTCTTACCCTTACAAATGAATGTGATTATCTTTCAAACTATAGCTTCTAGAGAGAAAATGAACACTGCTCTAATGTCGAACAATACTTGGATATATCTCAAATAACAACTTCTAATTTCAGAGTAATACATGTGCGATTCTCATAAAAGGTTACAATGAAACTCTTACCCTTTCAAACGAACGTGATTATCTTTCAAAGTAAAGCTTCTAGAGAGAAAATGAACACTGCTCTAACTTTGAACAGAACTTTTACGTATTCCAAACTGTGGCTTCTAATTTCAGAGTAACACATGTGTGTTTGTAACAAAAGCATTGAATGAAATTATTACCTTTTCAAAGGAACATGATTATCTTTCAAATAAAAGCTTCTAGAGAGAAAATGAACACTGCTCTATCGTCGAACAGTACTTGGACATATCCCAAACTGTGGCTTCTCATTTCAGAGTAACTCATGTGCGTTTCTCACAAAAGCATTTCATGAAATTCTTACCCTTTCAAAAGAATGTGATTATCTTTCAAAATAAAGCTTCTAGAGAGAAAATGAACATTGCTCTAATGTCTTACAATACATTGACTTATTTCAAACTAGGGCTTCTCATTTCAGAGTAACACATGTGCGTTTCTCACAAAAGCATTTCATGAAATTTTTACCCTTTCAAATGAACGTGATTATCTTTCAATGTAATGCTTCAACACAGAAAATGAACAATGTGGTAACTTCCAACAATAGTGTAACATATCCCGAATAACAACTTCTCATTTGAAAGTAACACTTGTGCATTTCTCACAAAAGCATATCATGATTTCTTACCCTTTAAAACGACTTGGTTATCTTTCAAATAAAGCTTCTAGAGAGAAAATGAACACTGCGCTAACTTCTTACAATAGTGTAACATATCCCGAATAATAACTTCTAATTTCAGAGTAACACATATACGTTTCTCACAAAAGCATTTCATGAAATACTTACCCTTTCAAAAGAACGTGATTATCTTTGAAATAAAACTTCTAGAGAGAAAATGAACACTGCTCTAATGTCGAACCATACTTGGACACATCCCAAACTAGGGCTTTTCTTTTGAGAGTAAAACATGTGTGTTTCGCAAAGAAGCATTTCATGAAATTCTTCCCCTTTCAAATGAACATGATTATCTTTCAAAATAAAGCTTCTATAAAGAAAATGAACACTGCTTTGACTTTGAACAGAACTTTGACATATTCCCAAATATGGCTTTGCATTTGAGAGTAACACATGTGCGTTTGTCAAAAAAGCATATAAGAAATTCTTACCCTTACAAAAGAATGTGATTATCTTTAAATTAAGGCTTCTAGAGAGAAAATGAACACTGCTCTAACTTTGAACAGAAATTTGACATATTTCCAAATAGGGCTACTCATTTCAGAGTAACACATGTGTGATTGTCACAAAAGCATTTCATGAAATTTTTACCCTTTCAAATGAACGTGATTATTTTTCAAAGTCATGCTTCAATAGCGAAAATGAACACTGTGCTAACTTCTAACAATAGTGTAATATATCCCCAATAACAATTTCTCATTTCAGAGTAACACATGTGCGTTTCTCACAAACGCATATCATGAAATTCTTTTCCTTACAAAAGAACGTGATTATCTTTCAAATTAAAGCTTCTAGAGAGAAAATAAACACTGCTCAAATGTCGAACAGTACGTTGACATATCCCAAACTGTGGCTTCTCATTTCAGAGTAACACATGTGCGTTTCTCACAAAAGCATTTCATGAAATTCTTACCCTTTCAAAAGAACATGATTATCTTTCAAAGTAAAGCTTCTAGAGAGAAAATGAACACTGCTCTACCTTTGAACAGAACTTTGACATATCCCAAACTAGGGATTCTCATTTGAGAGTAACAATTGTGCGTTTCTCATTTAAGCATTTCATGAAATTCTTACCCTTTCAAAAGATGGTGATTATCTTTCAAAGTACAGCTTCTAGAAAGAAAATGAACAGTGCTCTAATGTCGAACAGTATGTTGACATATTCCAAACTAGGGCTTCTCATTTCAGAGTAACATATGTGCGTTTCTCACAAAAGAGTTTCATGAAATTTTTACCCTTTCAAATGATCATGATTACCTTTCAATGTAATGCTTCAGCATAGAAAATGAACACTCGGCCAACATCTAACAATAGTGTAATATATTCTGAATAACAACTTCTCATTTCAGCGTAACACATGTGCGTTTCTCACAGAAGTATTTCATGAAATTCTTACCCTTTAAAAGAATGTGATTATCTTTCAAAGTAAAGCTTCTAGAGAAAAAAATGAACACTGCTCTAATGTCGAACAATACTTGGACATATGCCAAGCTAGGGCTTCTCATTTGAGAGTAACACATGTGCGTTTCTCCCAAAAGCATATCACAAAATTCTTACCCTTTCAAGTGAACGTCATTATCTTTCAAAGTAAAGCTTCTAGAGCGAAAATGAACACTGTGCTAACTTTCAACAGAACTTTGACAAGTTCCAAACTAGGGCTTCTCATTTCAGAGTAACACATGTGCGTTTCTCACAAAAGAATTTCATGTAATGCTTACCCTTACAAAAGAACGTTATTATCTTTCAAAGTAAAGCAATTAGAGAGAAAATGAACACTGCTCCAACTATGAACAGAACTTTGACATATCCCAAACTAGGGCTTCTCATTTGAGAGTAACACATGTGCATTTCTCATTTAAGCATTTCATGAAATTCTTACCCTTTCAAAAGAAGGTGATTATCTTTCAAAATACAGCTTCTAGAGAGAAAATGAACACTGCTCTAATGTCGAACAGTGCGTTGACATATCCCAAACTAGGGATTCTCATTTCAGAGTAACACATGTGCGTTTCTCACAAAAGCATTTCATGAAATTTTTACCCTTTCAAATGAACGTGATTATCTTTCAAAGTAAAGCTTCAAGAGAGAAAATGAACACTGCTCTAATGTCTAACAATACTTGGATATATCCCAAGCTAGGGCTTCTCATTTGAGAGTAACACATGTGCATTTCTCACAAAAGCATATCATGAAATGCTTACCCTTACAAAAGAACGTTATTATATTTCAAAATAAAGCAATTAGAGAGAAAATGAACGCTCCTCAAACTTTCAACAGAACTTTTACATATCCAAAATAGGGCTTCTCATTTCAGAGTAACACATGTGCGTTTCTCACAAAAGCATTTCATGAAATTTTTACCCTTTCAAATGAACGCGATTATCTTTCAAGTAAAGCTTCTAGAGAGAAAATGAAAACTGCTCTAATGACGAACAATACTTGGACATATCTCAAGCTAGGGCTTCTCATTTCAGAGTAACACATGTGCGTTTCTCACAAAAGCACATTATGAAACTCTTACCCTTTCAAGTGAACGTGATTATCTTTCAATGTAAAGCTTCTAGTGCAAAAATGAACGCTGCGCTAACTTTCAACAGAACTTTGAAATGTTCCAAACTAGGGCTTCTCATTTCATAGTAACACAGGTGCGTTTCTCACAAAAGCATTTCATGTAATGCTGACCCTTTCAAAAGAACGTGATTATCTTTCAAAGTAAAGCTTCCTTAGAGAAAATGAACACTGCTCTAATGTCGAACAATACTTGTACATATCCCAAGCTAGGGCTTCTCATTTGAGATAACACATGTGCTTTTCTCAAAAAAGCATTTATTGAAATGCTTACTCCTACAAAAGAACGTTATTATCTTTCAAAATAAAGCAATTAGAGAGAAAATGAACACTGCTCTAACTTTCAACAGAACTTTAACATTTTCCAAACTAAGGCTTCTCATTTCAGAGTAACACATGTGCGTTTCTCACAAAAGGGTTTCATGAAATTTTTACCCTTTCAAATGAACGTGATTATCTTTCAATGTAATGTTTCAGCACAGAAAATGAACACTCCACCAACTTCTAACAATAGTGTAATATATCCCGAATAACAACTTTTTTTTTCAGCGTAACACTTGTGCGTTTCTCACAGAAGTATTTCATGAAATTCTTTCCCTTTCAAAAGAATGTGATTATCTTTCAAATTAAAGCTTCTAGAGAGGAAGTGAACACTGCTCTCACTTTGAACAGAACTTTGACATATCCCAAACTAGGGCTTCTCATTTGAGAGTAACACATGGGCGTTTCTCACAAAAGCATATCATGAAATTCTGACCCTTTCAAACGAATGTGATTATCTTTTAAAGTTAAGCATGTAGAGAGAAAATGAACACTGCTCTAACTTTGAACAGAACTTTGACATATTACAAAGTAGTGCTTCTCATTTCAGAGTAACATGTGTGCGTTTCTCACAAAAGCATTTCATGAAATTCTTACCCTTTCAAATGAACATGGTTATCTTTCAAAGTAAAGCTTCTAGAGAGAAAATGAATACTGCTCTAATGGCGAACAATACTTGGACATATCCCTAGCTAGGGCTTATTATTTGAGAGTAACTCATTTGCATTTCTCACAGAAGCATATCATGAAATTCTTACACTTTCAAGTGAACGTGATTATCTTTCAAATTAAAGCTTCTAGAGCAAAAATGAACACTGCACTAACTTTCAACAGAACTTTGACATGTTCCAAACTAGGGCTTCTCATTTCAGAGTAACACATGTGCATTTCTCACAAAAGCATTTCATGAAATTTTTACCCTTTCAATTGAACGTGATTATTTTTCAATGTCATGCTTCAACACAGAAAATGAACAATCCACTAACTTCTAATAATAGTGTAACATATCCCGAATAACAACTTCTCATTTCAGAGTAATACATGTTTGTTTCTAACAAAAGCATTGCATGAAATTCTTAACCTTTCAAAAGAACATAATTAACTTTAACAGTAAAGCTTCTAGAGAGAAAATGAACACTGCTCTGATGTCGAACAATACATGGACATATCCCAAACTAGGGCTTCTCATTTTAGAGTAACACATGTGCATTTCTCACAAAAGCATACCATGAAATTCTTACCCTTTCAAATGAACGTGATTACCTTTAAAGTTAAGCTTATAGAGAGAAAATGAACACTGCTCTAACTTTGAACAGAACTATGACACATTCCAAACTAGGTCTTCTCATTTCAGAGTAACACATGTGCGTTTTTCACAAAAGGGTTTCATGAAATTATTATTCTTTCAAATGAACGTGGTTATCTCTCATTGTAATGCTTCAGCACAGAAAATGAACACTGTGTTAACTTCTAACAATAAGTGTCACATATCCCAAATAACAACTTCTCTTTTCAGAGTAACAAATGTTTGTTTCTAACAAAAGCATTTCATGAAATTCTTACCCATTTAAAAGAACTTGATTATCTTTCAAAGTACAGCTTCTAGAGAGAAAATGAACACTGCTCTAATGTTGAAAGGTACGTTGATACATCCCAAACTAGGGCTTCTCATTTGAGAGTAACAAATGTGTGTTTATTACAAAAGCATTTCATGAAATTCTTACCATTTCAAACGAACGTGATTATCTTTCTAAGTAAAGCTTCTAGAGAGGAAATGAACACTGCGCTTACTTTGAAGAGAACTATGACACATTCCAAACTCGAGCTTCTCATTTCAGAGTAACACATGTGCATTTCTCACAAAAGCATTTCATGAAACTTTTACCCTTTCAAATGAACGTGATTATTTTTCAATGTCATGCTTCAACACAGAAAATGAACACTGCGCTAACTTCTAACAATAAGTGTAACATATCCCGAATAACAACTTTTCATTTCAGAGTAACACATGTTCGTTTCTAACAAAAGCATTTCATGAAATTCTTACCCTTTCAAAAGAACGTGATTATCTTTCAAAGTGAAGCTTCTAGAGAGAAAATGAACAATGTTCTAATGTTGAACAATACTTGGACATATGACAAACTAGGGCTTCTCATTTTAGAGTAACACATGTGCGTTTCTCACAAAAGCATATCATGAAATTCTTACCCTTTCAAACGAACGTTAGTATCTTACAAATTAAAACTTCTAGAGAGAAAATGAACACTGCTCTAGCTTTGAACAGAACTTTGACATATTCCAAATTAGGACTTCTCACTTGAGAGTAACACTTGTGCGTTTCTCACAAAAGCATATCATGAAAATCTTAACCTTTAAAATCTACGTGATAATCTTTGAAAATAAAGCTTCTAGAGAGAAAGTGAACACTGCTTTAACGTTGAAGAGATCTTTGACATCTTACAAACTAGTGGTTCTCATTTCAGAGTAGCACGTGTGCGTATCTCACAAAAGCATTTCATGAAATTCTTACCCTTTCAAATGAACGTGATTATCTTTCAATGTAATGCTTTAACACAGAAAATGAGCACTGTACTAACATCTATCAATAGTGTAACATATAACGAATAACAACTTCTAATTTCAGAGTAACACATTTGCGTTTCTCACAATAGCATTTCATGAAATGCTTACCCTTACAAAAGAACGTTATTATCTTTCAAAGTAAAGCAATTAGAGAGAAAATGAACACTGCTCTAACTTTCAACAGAACTTTGACATATTCCAAACTAGGGCTTCTCATTTCAGAGTAACACATGTGTGTTTCTCACAAAATCGTTTCATGAAATTTTTACCCTTTCAAATGAACGTGATTATCTTTCAATGTCATGCTTCAACACAGAAAATGAACACTGTGCAGCAGCGTAAC
>CAWTZC010000156.1:600000-786258 GCA_963919715.1 Microtus obscurus
TATTACCCTTTCAAACGAACGTGATTATCTTTCAAAGTAAAGCTTCTAGAGAGAAAATGAACACTGCTCCTAATGTCGAATAGTACGTTGACATATCCCAAACTGTGGCTTCTCATTTGAGAGTAACACATATGCGTTTCTCACAAAAGCATTTAATGAAATTCTTACCCTTTCAAATGAACGTGATTATCTTACAAATTAAAAATTTCTAGAGAGAAAATGAACACTGCTCTAATGTCGAAAAATAGTTGGACATATCCCAGACTAGGGCTTCTCATTTGAGAGTAACACATGTACGTTTCTCATAAAAAGCATATCATGAAATTCTTACCCTTTCAAATGAGCATGATTATCTTTCAAAGTAAAGGTTCTACAGAGAAAATGAACACTGCTCTAACTTTGTAACACAAACTAGGGCTTCTCATTTGAGAGTAACACATGGGCGTTTCTCACAAAAGCATATCATTAAATTCTTACCCTTTCAAAAGAACGTGATTACCTTTCAAAGTAAAGCTTCTAGAGAGAAAATGAACACTGCTCTAATGACAAACAGTACGTTGACATATCCCAAACTGTGGCTTCTCATTTCAGAGTAACACATGTGCGTTTCTCACAAAAAGCATTTCATGAAATTTTTTCCCCTTTCAAAAGAACGTGATTATCTTTCAAAGTAAAGCTTCTATAAAGAAAATGAACACTGCTCTAACTTTGAACAGAACATTGCCATATCCTCAAATAGGGCTTCTCATGTCAGAGTAACACATGTGTGTTTCTCAGAAAAGCATTTCATGAAATTATTACCCTTTCAAAAGAATGTGAGTAACTTACAAAGTAAAACTTCTAGAGAGAAATTGAACACTGCTCTAACTGTGAACAGAACATTGACATATCCCAAATAGGGCTTTACATTTGAGAGTAACACATGTGTGTTTCTCACAAAAGCATATCATGAAATTCTTACCCTTTAAAACGAACATGATTATCTTTCAAAGTATGCTTCTATAAAAAAAATGAACACTGCTCTAACTTTGAACAGAACTTGACATATTCCAAACTACGGCTTCTCATTTCAGAGTAACATATGTATGTTTCTCACAAAAGCATTTCATGAAATTCTTACCCTTTCAAAAGAACGTGATTATCTTTCAAAGAAAAGCTTCTAGAGAGAAATTGAACACTGCTCTAATGTCGAGCAATACTTGGACATATCCCAAACTATGGCATCTTATTTGAGAGTAACACATGTGCGTTTTTCACAGAAGCATATCATTAAATTCTTACCCTTTAAAAGGACCTGATTATCTTTCAAATAAAGCTTCTAGATAGAAAATGAACATTACTCTAATTTCGAATAATATTTGGACATATCCCAAACTAGGGCTTCTCATTTGAGAGTAACACATGTGCCTTTCTCACTAAAGCATTTCATGAAATTCTTACCCTTTCAAAAGAAGAACATGAGTATCTTACAAAATAAAACTTCTAGAGAGAAAATGAACACTGCTCTAACTTTGAACAGAACTTTGATATATTCCAAACTAGGGCTTCTCATTTCAGAGTAACACATGTGGATGTTCTCACAAAAACATATCATGAAATTCTTACCCTTTCAAATGAACGTGAATATCTTACAATGTAAAACTTCTAGAGAGAAAATGGACACTGCTCTATCTTTGAACAGAACTTTGACATATTCAAACTAGGGCTTCTCATTTCAGAGTAACACATGTGCGTTTCTAACAAAAGCATTTCATGAAATTCTTACCCTTTCAAAAGAACGTGATTATATTTCAAAATAAAACTTCTAGAGAGAAAAAGGACTACTACTCTAACGTTGAACAGTACGTTGACAGATTCCAAACTAGGGCTTCTCATTTCAGAGTAAAACATGTGCGTTTCTCATAAAAGCATTTCATGAAATTTTTTCCCTTTCAAATGAATGTGAATATCTTTCAATGTAATGCTTCAACACAGAAAATGAACACTGTGGTAACTTCTAACATAGTGTAACATATTCCGAATAACAACTTCTCATTTCAGAGTAACACATGTGCATTTCTCACAAAAGCATTTCATGAAATTCTTACCCGTTCAAAAGAATGTGATTATCTTTCAAAGTAAAGCTTCTAGAGAGAAAATGAACACTCTTCTAATTTCGAACAATACTTGGACATATCCCAACCTAGGGCTTCTCGTTTCAGAATAACACATGTGTGTTTGTCACAAAAGCATTTCATGAAATTTTTACCCTTTCAAATGAACGTTTTTATCTTTCAATGTAGTGCTTCAACACAGAAAATGAACACTCCGTCAACTTCTAACAACAGTGTAACATATCCCGAATAACAACTTCTAATTTCAGAGTAACACATGTGCATTTCTGACAGAAGCATTTCATGAAATTCTTACCCTTTCAAAAGAACGTGATTATCTTTCAAATTAAAGCTTCTATAAAGAAAATGAACACTGCTCTAACTTTGAACAGAACTTTGACATTTCCCCTAATAGGGCTTCTCATTTCATAGTAACACATGTGTGTTTCTCACAAAAGCATTTCATGAAATTATTACCCTTTCAAAAGAACGTGAGTAACTTACAAAGTAAAACTCATAGTGAGAAAATGAACACTGCTCTAACTTTGAACATAACATTGACATATCCCAAAATAGGTCTTCTCATTTTAGAGTAACACATGTGCGTTTCTCAGAATAGAATATCATGAAATTCTTACCTTTTCCAAAGAACGTGATTATCTTTCAAAGTAAAGCTTCTAGAGAGAAAAGGAACACTGGTCTAACTTTGAACAGAACTTTGACATATTCAAAACTAGGGCTTCTCATTTCAGATTAACACTTGTGCGTTTCTCACAAAACATATCATAAAATTCTTACTCTTTAAAAGGACCTGATTATCTTTCAAGGTAAGGCGTCTAGAGAGAAAATGAACACTGCTCTAATGTCGAACAATACTTGGACATATTCCAAACTACGAGTTCTCATTTGAGAGTAACACATGTGCGTTTCTAACAGAAGCATTTCATGAAATTCTTACCCTTTCAAAAGAACGTGAGTATCTTACAAAGTAAAACATCTAGAGAGAAAATGAACACTGCTGTAACTTCGAACAGAACTTTGACATATCCCAACTAGGGCTTCTCATTTGAGAGTAACACATGTGCGTTTCTGAGAAAAGTATATCATGAAATTCTTACCCTTTCAAGAGAACATGATTTTCTTTCAAATAAAGCTTTTAGAAAGAAAATGAACACTACTCTATCTTTGAACAGAACTTTGCCATATTCCAAACTAGAGCTTCTCATTTCAGAGTAACACTTGTGCGTTTCTCACAAAAGCATATCATGAAATACTTACTCTTTATAAGGACCTGATTATCTTTCATATTAAAGCTTCTAGAGAGAAAATGAACACTGCTGTTGTTGAACAATACTTGGACCTATACCAAAATAGTGCTTCTCATTTCAGAGTAACACATGTGTGTTTCTCACAGAAGCCTGTCATGAAATCCTTACACATTCAAACGAACGTGATTATCTTTCAAAATAAAGCTTCTAGAGTGAAATTGAATACTGCTTTAAGTTTGAGCAGAACTTTGACATATTCCCAAATAGGGCTCTGCATTTGAGAGTAACACATGTGCGTTTCTCACAAAAGCATACCATGAAATTCTTGCTCTTTAAAATGAACATGATTATCTTTCAAAGTAAAGCTTCTAGAGAGAAAATGAACACCACTTTAACTTTGAACAAAACTTGACATATTCCAAACTAGGGCTTCTCATTTCAGAGTAACATATGTATGATTCTCACAAAAGCATTTCAGGAAATTCTTACCCTTTCAAAGAACGTGATTATCTTTCAAAGTAAAGCTTCTAAAGAGAAATTGAACACTGTTCTAATGTCGAACAATACTTGCACATATCCCAAACTAGGGCTTCTCATTTGAGAGTAACACATATGCGTTTCTCACAAAAGCATTTCATGAAATTTTATCCCTTAAAACGAATGTGATTATCTTTCAAACTAGAGCTTCTAGAGAGAAAATAAACACTGCTCTAATGTTGAGCAATACAGGACATATCCCAAACTAGGGCTTCTCATTTGAGAGTAACACATTTGCATTTTTCACAGAGGCATATCATGAAAACCTTACCCATTAAAAGGACCTGATTATCTTTCAAAGTAAAGCTTCTAGATAGAAAATGAACACTGCTCTAATGTCGAATAATACTTAGACATATGCTAAACTAGCGCTTCTCATTTGAGAGTAACACATGTGCCTTTCTCACAAAAGCATTTCATGAAATTCTAACCCTTTCAAAAGAAGAACGTGAGTATCTTACAAAGTAAAACTTCTGGAAAGAAAATGAATACTGCTTTAAGGTCGAACAATACTTGGACATATCCCAAACTAGGGCTTCTCATTTCAGAGTAACACATGTGCGTTTCTCACATAAGCATACCATGAATTTATACTATTTCAAATGAACGTGATTATCTTTCAAAGTAAAGCTTCTAGAGAGAAAATGACCACTGCTCTAACTTTGAACAGAACTTTGACCTATTCCAAACTAGGGCTTCTCATTTCATAGTAACACGTGCGTGTTTCTCACAAAAGCGTTTCATGAAATTTTTACCTTTTCAAATGATCGTGATTATTTTTCAATGTAATGCTTCAGCACAGAAAATGAACACTCCGCCAACTTCTAACAATAGGGTAACATATCCCGAAAAACAACTTCTCATTTCAGTGTAACACATGTGCTTTTCTTACAGGAGTATTTCATGAAATTCTTTCCCTTTCAAAAGAATGTGATTATCTTTCAATATAAATCTTCTAGAGGGGAAATGAACACTGCTCCAAGTATGAGCAGAACTTTGACATATCCCAAACTAGGGCTTCTCATATGAGAATAACACATGTGCTTTCTCATTTAAGCATTTCATGAAATTCTTACCCTTACAAAAGAAGGTAATTATCTTTCAAAATACTGCTTCTAGAGAGAAAATGAACACTGCTCTAATGTCGAACAGTACGTTGACATATCCCAAACTAGGGCTTCTCATTTGAGAGTAACACATGTGCATTTCTCACAAAAGCATATCACGAAATTCTTACCCTTTCCAGTGAACGTGATTATATTTCAAAGTAAAGCTTCTAGAGCAAAAATGAACACTGTGCTATCTTTCAACAGAACTTTGACATGTTCCAAACTAGGGCTTCTCATTTCAGAGTAACGCATGTGCGTTTCACACAAAAGCATTTCATGAAATTTTTCCTGTTTCAAATGAACGTGGTTATTTTTCAATGTCTTGCTTCAGCACAGAAAATGAACACTGCGCTAACTTCTAACAATAAGTGTAACATATCCCAAATAACAACTTCTCATTTCAGAGTAACAAATGTTTGTTTCTAACAAAAGCATTTCATGACATTCTTACCCATTGAAAAGAACGGCTTGGGGGCTGGAGAGATGGCTCAGTGGTTAAGAGCATTGCCTGCTCTTCCAAAGGTCCTGAGTTCAATTCCTGGCAACCACATGGTAGCTCACAACCATCTGCAATGAGGTCTGGTGCCCTCTTCTGGCCTGCAGACATACAAACAGACAGAATATTGTATACATAATAAATAAATAAATATTTAAAAAAAAGATCGTGATTGTCTTTCAAAGGAAGGCTTCTAGAGAGAAAATAAAGACTGCTCCAACTATGAACAGAACTTTGATATATCCCAAACTAGGGCTTCTCATTTGAGAGAAACACATGTGCGTTTCTCACTTAAGCATTTCACGAAATTCTTACCCTTTCAAATGAACGTGATTATCTTTCAAAGTAAAACTTCTAGAGAGAAAATGAACACTGCTCTAATGTCGAACAGTACGTTGACATATCCCAAACTAGGGCTTCTCATTTGAGAGTAACAAATGTGCGTTTCTCACAAAAGCATTTCATGAAATTCTTACCATTTCAATAGAACGTGAGTATCTTACAAAGCTTCTAGAGAGAAAATGATCACTGCTCTAACTTTGAACAGAACTTTGACCTATTCCAAACTAGGGCTTCTTATTTCAGAGTAACACATGTGCATTTCTCACAAAAGCGTTTCATGAAATTTTTAGCCTTTCAAATGAACGTGATTATCTTTCAATGTAATGCTTCAGCACAGAAAATGAACACTCTGCCAACTTCTAACAATAGGATAACATATCACGAATAACAACGTCTCATTTCAGCATAACACATGTCCGTTTCTCACAGAAGTATTTCATGAAATTCTTACCCTTACAAAAGAATGTGATTATCTTTCAAAGTAAAGCTTCTAGAAAAAAAATGAACACTGGTCTAACTTTCAACAGAACTTTGACATATTCCTAATAGGGCTTCTCATTTCTTAGTAACACATGTGTGTTACTCACAAAAGCATTTCATGAAATTATTTCCCTTTAAAAGAACATGATTATCTTTCAATGTAAAGCTTCTAGAGAGAAAATGAACACTGCTTGAATGTCGAACAATACTTGGACATATCCAAAACTAGGGCTTCTCATTTCAGAGTAACACATGTGCGTTTCTCACAAAAGCGTTTCATGAAATTTTTACCCTTTCAAATGAACGTGATTATCTTTCAATGTAATGCTTCAGCAGAGAAAATGAACACTCCGCCAACTTCTAACAATAGTGTAACATATCCCGAATAACAACTTCTCATTTCAGCGTAACACATGTGCATTTCTCACAAAAGCATTTCATGAAATTTTTACCCTTTCAAATGAATGTGATTATCTTTCAAAGTAAAGCTTCCAGAGAGAAATTGAACACTGCTCTAATGTCGAACAATACTTGGACATATCCCTAGCAAATGCCTTTCATTTGAGAGTAACACATTTGCGTTTCTCACAAAAGCATATCATGAAATTCTTACCCTTTCAAGTGAACGGGATTATCTTTCAAAGTAAAGCTTCTAGAGTGAAAATGAACACTGTGCTATCTTTCAACAGAACTTTGACATGTTCCAAACTAGGGCTTCTCATTTCAGAGTAACGCATGTGCGTTTCACACAAAAGCATTCAATGAAGTTTTTCCCCTTTCAAATGAACGTGGTTATTTTTCAATGTCTTGCTTCAGCAAAGAAAATGAACACTGCGCTAACTTCTAACAATAAGTGTAACATATCCCAAATAACAACTTCTCATTTCAGAGTAACAAATGTTTGTTTCTAACAAAAGCATTTCATGAAATTCTTACCCTTTCAAAGGAACGGCTTTGGGGCTGTAGAGATGGCTCAGTGGTTAAGAGCATTGCCTGCTCTTCCAAAAGTCCTGAGTTCAATTCCTGGCAACCACATGGTAGCTCACAACCATCTGGAATGAGGTCTGGTGCCCTCTCCTGGCCTGCAGACATACACACAGACAGAATATTGTATACATAATAAATAAATAAATAAATATTTAAAAAAAAGATCGTGATTCTCCTTCAAAGAAAGCTTCTAGAGAGAAAATGAAGACTGCTCCAACTATCAACAGAACTTTGACATATCCCAAACTAGGGCTTCTCATTTGAGAGTAACACATGTACGTTTCTCACTTAAGCATTTCACAAAATTATTTCCCTTTCAAATGAACGTGATTATCTTTCAAAATAAAGCTTCTAGAGAGAAAATGAACACTGCTCTAATGTCGAACAGTATGTTGACATATCCCAAAGTAGGGCTTCTCATTTGAGAGTAACAAATGTGCGTTTCTCACAAAAGCATTTCATGAAATTCTTACCATTTCAATAGAACGTGAGTATCTTTCAAAGCTTCCAGAGAGAAAATGACCACTGCTCTAACTTTGAACAGAACTTTGACCTATTCCCAACTAAGGCTTCTTATTTCAGAGTAGCACATGTGCGTTTCTCACAAAAGCGTTTCATGAAATTTTTCCCGTTTCAAATGAACGTGGTTATCTTTCAATGTAATGCTTCAGCACAGAAAATGAACACTGCGCTAACTTCTAACAATAAGTGTAACATATAACGAATAACAACGTCTCATTTCAGATTAACACATGTTTGTTTCTAACAAAAGCATTGTATGAAATTCTTAACTTTTCAAAACAATGTGATTAACTTTAACATTAAAGCTTCTAGAGAGAAAATGAACACTGCTCTAATGTCAAACAATACTTGGACATAACCCAAACTAGGGCTTCTCATTTTAGAGTAACACATGTGCGTTTCTCAAAATAGCATATCATGAAATTCATACGCTTTCAAAAGAACGTGATTATCTTTCAAAGTAAAGCTTCTAGAGAGGAAATGAACACTGCTCTAACTTTGAACAGTACTTCGACATATCCCAAACTAGTGCTTCTCATTTGAGAATAACCCTTGTGCGTTTCTCACAAAAGTATATCATGAAATTCTTACCCTTTCAAAAGAACGTGAGTATCTTACAAATTAAAACTTCTAGAGAGAAAATGAACACTGCTCTAACTTTGAACAGAACTATGACATATTCCAAACTAGGGCTTCTCATTTCAGAGTAACACATGTTTGTTTCTAACAAAAGCATTGCATGAGATTTTTTACCTTTCAAAAGAACGTGATTAACTTTAACCTTAAAGCTTCTAGAGAGAAAATGAACACTGCTCTAATGTTGAACAACACTTGGACATATCACAAACTAGGGCTTCTCATTTTAGAGAAACACATGTGCGTTTCTCACAAAAGCATAACATGAAATTCTTACCCTTTCAATGAACATGATTATCTTTCAAAGTAAAGCTTCTAGCGCAAAAATGAACACTGTGCTAACTTTCAACAGAACTTTGACATGTTACACACTAGGGCTTCTCATTTCAGAGTAACACATGTGCGTTTCTCACAAAAGCATTTAATGAAGTTTATACCCTTTCAAATGAACGTGGTTATTTTTCAATGTCATGCTTCAGCACAGAAAATGAACACTGCGCTAACTTCTAACAATAAGTGTAACATATCTAAAACAACAATTTATCATTTCAGAGTAACACATGTGCGTTTCTCACAAAAGCATTCCATGAAATGCTTACCCTTACAAAAGAACGTTATTATCTTTCAAAGTAAAGCAATTAGAGAGAAAATGAACACTGCTCTAACTTTCAACAGAACTTTGACATATTCCAAACTAGGGCTTCTCCTTTCAGAGTAACACATATGCGTTTCTCACTAAAGCATTTCATGAAATTTTTACCCTTTCAAATTAACGTGATTATTTTTCAATGTCATGCTTCCACACAGAAAATGAACACTGTGCTAACTTCTAACAATAAGAGTAACATATCCCGAATAACAACTTCTCATTTCAGAGTAACACATGTTTGTTTCTAACAAAAGCATTGCATGAAATTCTTAACCTTTCAAAAGAACGTGTTTAACTTTAACAGTAAAGCTTCTAGAGAGAAAATGAACACTGCCCTAATGTTGAACAATACTTGGACATATCCCAAACTAGGGCTGCTCATTTTAGAGTAACACATGTGTGTTTATCACAAAAGCATATCTTGACATTCTTAGCCTTTCAAATGAATGTGATTATCTTTCAATGTAAAGCTTCTAGAGAGAAAATGAACACTGCTCTAACTTTGAACAGAACTTTGACATATCCCAAACTAGGACTTCTCATTTGAGAGTAACACATGTGCGTTTATCACAAAAGCATATCACAAAATTCTTACCCTTTCAAGTGAACGTGATTATCTCTCAATGTAAAGCTTCTAGCACAAATATGAACACTGTGCTATCTTTCAACAGAACTTTGACATGTTCCAAACTAGGGCTTCTCATTTCAGAGTAACACATGTGCGTTTCTCACAAAAGCATTTAATGAAGTTTTTACCCTTTCAAAGGAACGTGGTTATTTTTCAATGTCATGCTTCAGCACAGAAAATTAACACTATGCCAACTTCTAACAATAGTGTAACATATCCCGAATAACAACTTCTCATTTCTGAGTAACAAATGTTTGTTTCTAACAAAAGCATTTCATGAAATTCTTACCCTTTCAAAAGAACATGATTCTCTTTCAAATTAAAGCTTCTAGAGAGAAAATGAACACTGCTCTAACTTTGAACAGAACTTTGACATATCCCAAACTAGGGTTTCTCATTTCAGAGTAACACATGTGCTTTTCTCACAAAAGCATATCATGAAATTCTTACCCTTTCAAACGAACGTGATTATCTTTCAATGTTAAGCTTCTAGAGAGAAAATGAACACTGCTCTAACTTTGAACAGAACTTTGACATCTTACAAACTAGTGCTTCTCATTTCATAGTCAAACGTGTGTGTTTCTCACAAAAGCATTTCATGAAATTCTTACCCTTTCAAATGTACGTGATTATCTTTCAATGTAATGCTTCAACACAGAAAATGAACACTCTCCCAAATTCTAACAATAGTATAACATATCCCGAATAACAACTTCTCATTTCAGAGTAACACATGTGCGTTTCTCACAAAAGCATTTCATGAACTGCTTACCCTTACAAAAGAACGTTATTATCTTTCAAAGTAAAGCAATTAGAGAGAAAATGAACACTGCTCTAACTTTCAACAGAACTTTGACATCTTACAAACTAGTGCTTCTCATTTCAGAGTAACACATGTGCGTTTCTCAAAAAAGCATTTCATGAAATTCTTACCCTTTCAAATGAACGTGATTATCTTTCAATGTAATGCTTCAACACAGAAAATGAACACACTGCCAACTTCAAACAATATTGTAACATATACCGAATAACAACTTCTCATTTCAGAGTAAAACATGTGCGTTTCTCAAAAAAGCATTTCATGAACTGCTTACCCTTACAAAAGAACGTTATTATCTTTCAAAGTAAAGCAATTAGAGAGAAAATGGACACTGCTCTAACTTTCAACAGAACTTTGACATATTCCAAACTAGGGCTTCTCATTTCAGAGTAACACATGTGCGTTTCTCACAAAAGCATTTAATGAAGTTTTTACCCTTTCAAATGAACGTGGTTATTTTTCAGTGTTATTCTTCAGCACAGAAAATTAACACTACGCCAACTTCTAACAATAGTGTAACATATCCCGAATAACAACTTCTCATTTCTGAGTAACAAATGTTTTTTCTAACAAAAGCATTTCATGAAATTCTTACCCTTTCAAAGAACGTGATTATCTTTCAAAGTAAAGCTTCTAGAGAAAAAAATGAACACTGCTCTAACTATGAACAGAACATTGACATATCCCAAACTAGGGATTCTCATTTGAGAGTAACACATGTGCGTTTCTCACAAAAGGATATCATGAAATTCTTACCCTTTCAAATGAACGTGATTATCTTTCAAAGTTAAGCTTCTAGAGAGAAAATGAACACTGCTCTAACTTTGAACAGAACTTAGCACATTCCAAACTAGGGCTTCTCATTTCAGATCAACAGATGGGCGTTTCTCACAAAAGCATTTCATGAAATTCTTATCCTTTCAAAGAACGTGATTATATTTCAAAGTAAAGCTTCTAGAGAGAAAAGGAACACTGCTCTAATGTCGAACAATACTTGGACATATCCCAAAGTAGGCCTTTTCATTTGAGAGTAACACATGTGAGTTTCTCACAAAAACATATCATGAAATTCTTACCCTTTCAAACGAACGTGATTATCTTTCAAAGTAAAGCTTCTAGAGTGAAAGTGAACACTGCGCTAACTTTCAACAGAACTTTGAAATGTTCCAAATAGGGCTTTTCATTTCAGATTAACACATGTGCGTTTCTCACTAAAGCATTTCATGAAATTCTTACCCTTTCTAAAGAACGGCGTGGGAGCTGGAGAGATGGCTCAGTGGTTAAGAGCATTGCCTGTTCTTCCAAAGGTCCTGAGTTCAATTCCCGCCAACCACATGGTGGCTCACAACCATGTGGAATGAGGTCTGGTGCCCTCTTCTGGCCTACAGACATACTCACAGACAGAATACTGTATACCTAATAAATAAATATTTTAAAAAAAAGAACGTGATTATCTTTCAAAGTAAAGCTTCTAGAGAGAAAATGAACACTGCTCCAACTATGAACAGAACTTTGACATATCCCAAACTAGGGCTTCTCATTTGAGAGTAACAAATATGCGTTTCTCCCGAAAGCATTTCATGAAATTCTTACCCTTTCAAACGAACGTGAATATCTTTCAATGTTAAGCTTCTAGAGAGAAAATGAACACTGCTCTAACTTTGAACATAACTTTGACATCTTACAAACTAGTGCTTCTCATTTCATAGTCACACGTGTGCGTTTCTCACAAAAGCATTTCATGAAATTTTTACCCTTTCAAATGAACGTGAGCATCTTACAAATTAAAACTTCTAGAGAGAAAATGAACACTGCTCTAACTTGGAACAGAACTATGACACATTCAAATCTAGGGCTTCTCATTTCAGAGTAACACATGTGCGTTTCTCACTAAAGCATTTCATGAAATTTTTACCCTTTCAAATGAACGTGGTTATTTTTCAATGTCATGCTTCAGCACAGAAAATTAACACTATGCCAACTTCTAACAATAGTGTAACATATCCCGAATAACAACTTCTCATTTCTGAGTAACAAATGTTTGTTTCTAACAAAAGTATTTCATGAAATTCTTCCCCTTTCAAAAGAACATGATTCTCTTTCAAATTAAAGCTTCTAGAGAGAAAATGAACACTGCTCTAACTTTGAACAGAACTTTGACATATCCCAAACTAGGGTTTCTCATTTCAGAGTAACACATGTGCTTTTCTCACAAAAGCATATCATGAAATTCTTACCCTTTCAAACGAACGTGATTATCTTTCAATGTTAAGCTTCTAGAGAGAAAATGAACACTGCTCTAACTTTGAACAGAACTTTGACATCTTACAAACTAGTGCTTCTCATTTCATAGTCACACGTGTGCGTTTCTCACAAAAGCATTTCATGAAATTCTTACCCTTTCAAATGAACGTGATTATCTTTCAATGTAATGCTTCAACACAGAAAATGAACACTCTGCCAAATTCTAACAATAGTGTAACATATCCCGAATAACAACTTCTCATTTCAGAGTAACACATGTGCGTTTCTCACAAAAGCATTCCATGAAATGCTTACCCTTACAAAAGAACGTTATTATCTTTCAAAGTAAAGCAATTAGAGAGAAAATGAACACTGCTCTAACTTTCAACAGAACTTTGACATATTCCAAACTAGGGCTTCTCCTTTCAGAGTAACACATGTGCGTTTCTCACAAAAGCATTTCATGAAATTTTTACCCTTTCAAATGAACTTGATTATCTTTCAAAGTAAAGCTTCTAGAGAGAAATTGAACACTGCTCTAATGTCGAACAATACTTGGACATATCCCAAGCTAGGGCTTCTCATTTGAGAGTAACACTTGTGCGTTTCTCACAAAAGCATATCATGAAATTCTTACCCTTTCAAGTGAACGTGATTATCTTTCAAAGTAAAGCTTCTAGCGCAAAAATGAACACTGTGCTAACTTTCATCAGAACTTTGACATGTTCCAAACTAGGGCTTCTCATTTCAGAGTAACACATGTGCGTTTCTCACAAAAGCATTTAATGAAGTTTTTACCCTTTCAAATTAACGTGATTATTTTTCAATGTCATGCTTCCACACAGAAAATGAACACTGCACTAAATTCTAACAATAAGTGTAACATATCCCGAATAACAACTTCTCATTTCAGAGTAACACATGTTTGTTTCTAACAAAAGCCTTGCATGAAATTCTTACCCTTTCAAAAGAACGTGATTATCTTTCAAAGTAAAGCTTCTACAGAGGAAATGAACACTGCTCTAACATTGAACTGTACTTCGACATATCCCAAACTAGGGCTTCTCATTTGAGAGTAACCCATGTGCGTTTCTCAAAAAAGCATATCATGAAATTCTTACCCTTCAAAAGAACGTGAGCATCTTACAAATTAAAACTTCTAGAGAGAAAATGAACACTGCTCTAACTTGGAACAGAACTATGACACATTCAAATCTAGGGGTTCTCATTTCAGAGTAACACATGTGCGTTTCTCACTAAAGCATTTCATGAAATTTTTACCCTTTCAAATTAACGTGATTATTTTTCAATGTCATGTTCCAAACAGAAAATGAACACAGCGCTAACTTCTAACAATAAGTGTAACATATCCCAAATAACAACTTCTCATTTCAGAGTAACACATGTTTGTTTCTAACAAAAGCATTGCATGAAATTCTTACCCTTTCAAATGAACGTGATTATCTTTCAAATAAAGCTTCTAGGGAGAAAGTGAGCACTGCTCTAGCTTTGAACAGAACTTTGACATATCCCAAACTAGGACTTCTCATTTGAGAGTAACACATGTGCGTTTCTCACAAATGCATATCATGAAATTCTTACCCTTTCAAACGAACGTGATTATCTTTCAAAGTTAAGCTTCTAGAGAGAAAATGAACACTGCTCTAACTTTCAACAGAACTTTGACATCTTACAAACTAGTGCTTCTCATTTCAGAGTAACACATGTGCGTTTCTCAAAAAAGCATTTCATGAAATTCTTACCCTTTTAAATGAACGTGATTATCTTTCAATGTAATGCTTCAACACAGAAAATGAACACTCTGCCAACTTCAAACAATATTGTAACATATACCGAATAACAACTTCTCATTTCAGAGTAAAACATGTGCGTTTCTCAAAAAAGCATTTCATGAACTGCTTACCCTTACAAAAGAACGTTATTATCTTTCAAAGTAAAGCAATTAGAGAGAAAATGGACACTGCTCTAACTTTCAACAGAACTTTGACATATTCCAAACTAGGGCTTCTCATTTCAGAGTAACACATGTGCGTTTCTCACAAAAGCATTTAATGAAGTTTTTACCCTTTCAAATGAACGTGGTTATTTTTCAGTGTTATTCTTCAGCACAGAAAATTAACACTACGCCAACTTCTAACAATAGTGTAACATATCCCGAATAACAACTTCTCATTTCTGAGTAACAAATGTTTTTTCTAACAAAAGCATTTCATGAAATTCTTACCCTTTCAAAGAACGTGATTATCTTTCAAAGTAAAGCTTCTAGAGAAAAAATGAACACTGCTCTAACTATGAACAGAACATTGACATATCCCAAACTAGGGATTCTCATTTGAGAGTAACACATGTGCGTTTCTCACAAAAGGATATCATGAAATTCTTACCCTTTCAAATGAACGTGATTATCTTTCAAAGTTAAGCTTCTAGAGAGAAAATGAACACTGCTCTAACTTTGAACAGAACTTAGCACATTCCAAACTAGGGCTTCTCATTTCAGATCAACAGATGGGCGTTTCTCACAAAAGCATTTCATGAAATTCTTATCCTTTCAAAGAACGTGATTATATTTCAAAGTAAAGCTTCTAGAGAGAAAAGGAACACTGCTCTAATGTCGAACAATACTTGGACATATCCCAAAGTAGGCCTTTTCATTTGAGAGTAACACATGTGAGTTTCTCACAAAAACATATCATGAAATTCTTACCCTTTCAAACGAACGTGATTATCTTTCAAAGTAAAGCTTCTAGAGTGAAAGTGAACACTGCGCTAACTTTCAACAGAACTTTGAAATGTTCCAAATAGGGCTTTTCATTTCAGATTAACACATGTGCGTTTCTCACTAAAGCATTTCATGAAATTCTTACCCTTTCTAAAGAACGGCGTGGGAGCTGGAGAGATGGCTCAGTGGTTAAGAGCATTGCCTGTTCTTCCAAAGGTCCTGAGTTCAATTCCCACCAACCACATGGTGGCTCACAACCATGTGGAATGAGGTCTGGTGCCCTCTTCTGGCCTACAGACATACTCACAGACAGAATACTGTATACCTAATAAATAAATATTTAAAAAAAAAGAACGTGATTATCTTTCAAAGTAAAGCTTCTAGAGAGAAAATGAACACTGCTCCAACTATGAACAGAACTTTGACATATCCCAAACTAGGGCTTCTCATTTGAGAGTAACAAATATGCGTTTCTCACAAAAGCATTTCATGAAATTCTTACCCTTTCAATAGAACGTGAGTATCTTACAAAGCTTCTAGAGAGAAAATGAACACTGCTCTAACTTTGAACAGAACTTTGACATCTTACAAACTAGTGCTTCTCATTTCATAGTCACACGTGTGCGTTTCTCACAAAAGCATTTCATGAAATTCTTACCCTTTCAAATGAACGTGAGCATCTTACAAATTAAAACTTCTAGAGAGAAAATGAACACTGCTCTAACTTGGAACAGAACTATGACACATTCAAATCTAGGGCTTCTCATTTCAGAGTAACACATGTGCGTTTCTCACTAAAGCATTTCATGAAATTTTTACCCTTTCAAATGAACGTGGTTATTTTTCAATGTCATGGTTCAGCACAGAAAATTAACACTATGCCAACTTCTAACAATAGTGTAACATATCCCGAATAACAACTTCTCATTTCTGAGTAACAAATGTTTGTTTCTAACAAAAGCATTTCATGAAATTCTTACCCTTTCAAAAGAACATGATTCTCTTTCAAATTAAAGCTTCTAGAGAGAAAATGAACACTGCTCTAACTTTGAACAGAACTTTGACATATCCCAAACTAGGGTTTCTCATTTCAGAGTAACACATGTGCTTTTCTCACAAAAGCATATCATGAAATTCTTACCCTTTCAAACGAACGTGATTATCTTTCAATGTTAAGCTTCTAGAGAGAAAATGAACACTGCTCTAACTTTGAACAGAACTTTGACATCTTACAAACTAGTGCTTCTCATTTCATAGTCACACGTGTGCGTTTCTCACAAAAGCATTTCATGAAATTCTTACCCTTTCAAAAGAACGTGATTATCTTTCAATGTAATGCTTCAACACAGAAAATGAACACTCTGCCAAATTCTAACAATAGTGTAACATATCCCGAATAACAACTTCTCATTTCAGAGTAACACATGTGCGTTTCTCACAAAAGCATTCCATGAAATGCTTACCCTTACAAAAGAACGTTATTATCTTTCAAAGTAAAGCAATTAGAGAGAAAATGAACACTGCTCTAACTTTCAACAGAACTTTGACATATTCCAAACTAGGGCTTCTCCTTTCAGAGTAACACATGTGCGTTTCTCACAAAAGCATTTCATGAAATTTTTACCCTTTCAAATGAACTTGATTATCTTTCAAAGTAAAGCTTCTAGAGAGAAATTGAACACTGCTCTAATGTCGAACAATACTTGGACATATCCCAAGCTAGGGCTTCTCATTTGAGAGTAACACTTGTGCGTTTCTCACAAAAGCATATCATGAAATTCTTACCCTTTCAAGTGAACGTGATTATCTTTCAAAGTAAAGCTTCTAGCGCAAAAATGAACACTGTGCTAACTTTCATCAGAACTTTGACATGTTCCAAACTAGGGCTTCTCATTTCAGAGTAACACATGTGCGTTTCTCACAAAAGCATTTAATGAAGTTTTTACCCTTTCAAATTAACGTGATTATTTTTCAATGTCATGCTTCCACACAGAAAATGAACACTGCACTAAATTCTAACAATAAGTGTAACATATCCCGAATAACAACTTCTCATTTCAGAGTAACACATGTTTGTTTCTAACAAAAGCCTTGCATGAAATTCTTACCCTTTCAAAAGAACGTGATTATCTTTCAAAGTAAAGCTTCTACAGAGGAAATGAACACTGCTCTAACATTGAACTGTACTTCGACATATCCCAAACTAGGGCCTCTCATTTGAGAGTAACCCATGTGTGTTTCTCAAAAAAGCATATCATGAAATTCTTACCCTTCAAAAGAACGTGAGCATCTTACAAATTAAAACTTCTAGAGAGAAAATGAACACTGCTCTAACTTGGAACAGAACTATGACACATTCAAATCTAGGGCTTCTCATTTCAGAGTAACACATGTGCGTTTCTCACTAAAGCATTTCATGAAATTTTTACCCTTTCAAATTAACGTGATTACTTTTCAATGTCATGTTCCAAACAGAAAATGAACACAGCGCTAACTTCTAACAATAAGTGTAACATATCCCAAATAACAACTTCTCATTTCAGAGTAACACATGTTTGTTTCTAACAAAAGCATTGCATGAAATTCTTACCCTTTCAAATGAACGTGATTATCTTTCAAATAAAGCTTCTAGGGAGAAAGTGAGCACTGCTCTAGCTTTGAACAGAACTTTGACATATCCCAAACTAGGACTTCTCATTTGAGAGTAACACATGTGCGTTTCTCACAAATGCATATCATGAAATTCTTACCCTTTCAAACGAACGTGATTATCTTTCAAAGTTAAGCTTCTAGAGAGAAAATGAACACTGCTCTAACTTTCAACAGAACTTTGACATCTTACAAACTAGTGCTTCTCATTTCAGAGTAACACATGTGCGTTTCTCAAAAAAGCATTTCATGAAATTCTTACCCTTTCAAATGAACGTGATTATCTTTCAATGTAATGCTTCAACACAGAAAATGAACACACTGCCAACTTCAAACAATATTGTAACATATACCGAATAACAACTTCTCATTTCAGAGTAAAACATGTGCGTTTCTCAAAAAAGCATTTCATGAACTGCTTACCCTTACAAAAGAACGTTATTATCTTTCAAAGTAAAGCAATTAGAGAGAAAATGGACACTGCTCTAACTTTCAACAGAACTTTGACATATTCCAAACTAGGGCTTCTCATTTCAGAGTAACACATGTGCGTTTCTCACAAAAGCATTTAATGAAGTTTTTACCCTTTCAAATGAACGTGGTTATTTTTCAGTGTTATTCTTCAGCACAGAAAATTAACACTACGCCAACTTCTAACAATAGTGTAACATATCCCGAATAACAACTTCTCATTTCTGAGTAACAAATGTTTTTTCTAACAAAAGCATTTCATGAAATTCTTACCCTTTCAAAGAACGTGATTATCTTTCAAAGTAAAGCTTCTAGAGAAAAAATGAACACTGCTCTAACTATGAACAGAACATTGACATATCCCAAACTAGGGATTCTCATTTGAGAGTAACACATGTGCGTTTCTCACAAAAGGATATCATGAAATTCTTACCCTTTCAAATGAACGTGATTATCTTTCAAAGTTAAGCTTCTAGAGAGAAAATGAACACTGCTCTAACTTTGAACAGAACTTAGCACATTCCAAACTAGGGCTTCTCATTTCAGATCAACAGATGGGCGTTTCTCACAAAAGCATTTCATGAAATTCTTATCCTTTCAAAGAACGTGATTATATTTCAAAGTAAAGCTTCTAGAGAGAAAAGGAACACTGCTCTATTGTCAAACAATACTTGGACATATCCCAAAGTAGGCCTTTTCATTTGAGAGTAACACATGTGAGTTTCTCACAAAAACATATCATGAAATTCTTACCCTTTCAAACGAACGTGATTATCTTTCAAAGTAAAGCTTCTAGAGTGAAAGTGAACACTGCGCTAACTTTCAACAGAACTTTGAAATGTTCCAAATAGGGCTTTTCATTTCAGATTAACACATGTGCGTTTCTCACTAAAGCATTTCATGAAATTCTTACCCTTTCTAAAGAACGGCGTGGGAGCTGGAGAGATGGCTCAGTGGTTAAGAGCATTGCCTGTTCTTCCAAAGGTCCTGAGTTCAATTCCCGCCAACCACATGGTGGCTCACAACCATGTGGAATGAGGTCTGGTGCCCTCTTCTGGCCTACAGACATACTCACAGACAGAATACTGTATACCTAATAAATAAATATTTAAAAAAAAAGAACGTGATTATCTTTCAAAGTAAAGCTTCTAGAGAGAAAATGAACACTGCTCCAACTATGAACAGAACTTTGACATATCCCAAACTAGGGCTTCTCATTTGAGAGTAACAAATATGCGTTTCTCACGAAAGCATTTCATGAAATTCTTACCCTTTCAAACGAACGTGATTATCTTTCAATGTTAAGCTTCTAGAGAGAAAATGAACACTGCTCTAACTTTGAACAGAACTTTGACATCTTACAAACTAGTGCTTCTCATTTCATAGTCACACGTGTGCGTTTCTCACAAAAGCATTTCACGAAATTCTTACCCTTTCAAATGAACGTGAGCATCTTACAAATTAAAACTTCTAGAGAGAAAATGAACACTGCTCTAACTTGGAACAGAACTATGACACATTCAAATCTAGGGCTTCTCATTTCAGAGTAACACATGTGCGTTTCTCACTAAAGCATTTCATGAAATTTTTTACCCTTTCAAATGAACGTGGTTATTTTTCAATGTCATGCTTCAGCACAGAAAATTAACACTATGCCAACTTCTAACAATAGTGTAACATATCCCGAATAACAACTTCTCATTTCTGAGTAACAAATGTTTGTTTCTAACAAAAGCATTTCATGAAATTCTTACCCTTTCAAAAGAACATGATTCTCTTTCAAATTAAAGCTTCTAGAGAGAAAATGAACACTGCTCTAACTTTGAACAGAACTTTGACATATCCCAAACTAGGGTTTCTCATTTCAGAGTAACACATGTGCTTTTCTCACAAAAGCATATCATGAAATTCTTACCCTTTCAAACGAACGTGATTATCTTTCAATGTTAAGCTTCTAGAGAGAAAATGAACACTGCTCTAACTTTGAACAGAACTTTGACATCTTACAAACTAGTGCTTCTCATTTCATAGTCACACGTGTGCGTTTTCTCACAAAAGCATTTCATGAAATTCTTACCCTTTCAAATGAACGTGATTATCTTTCAATGTAATGCTTCAACACAGAAAATGAACACTCTGCCAAATTCTAACAATAGTGTAACATATCCCGAATAACAACTTCTCATTTCAGAGTAACACATGTGCGTTTCTCACAAAAGCATTCCATGAAATGCTTACCCTTACAAAAGAACGTTATTATCTTTCAAAGTAAAGCAATTAGAGAGAAAATGAACACTGCTCTAACTTTCAACAGAACTTTGACATATTCCAAACTAGGGCTTCTCCTTTCAGAGTAACACATGTGCGTTTCTCACAAAAGCATTTCATGAAATTTTTACCCTTTCAAATGAACTTGATTATCTTTCAAAGTAAAGCTTCTAGAGAGAAATTGAACACTGCTCTAATGTCGAACAATACTTGGACATATCCCAAGCTAGGGCTTCTCATTTGAGAGTAACACTTGTGCGTTTCTCACAAAAGCATATCATGAAATTCTTACCCTTTCAAGTGAACGTGATTATCTTTCAAAGTAAAGCTTCTAGCGCAAAAATGAACACTGTGCTAACTTTCATCAGAACTTTGACATGTTCCAAACTAGGGCTTCTCATTTCAGAGTAACACATGTGCGTTTCTCACAAAAGCATTTAATGAAGTTTTTACCCTTTCAAATTAACGTGATTATTTTTCAATGTCATGCTTCCACACAGAAAATGAACACTGCACTAAATTCTAACAATAAGTGTAACATATCCCGAATAACAACTTCTCATTTCAGAGTAACACATGTTTGTTTCTAACAAAAGCCTTGCATGAAATTCTTACCCTTTCAAAAGAACGTGATTATCTTTCAAAGTAAAGCTTCTACAGAGGAAATGAACACTGCTCTAACATTGAACTGTACTTCGACATATCCCAAACTAGGGCTTCTCATTTGAGAGTAACCCATGTGCGTTTCTCAAAAAAGCATATCATGAAATTCTTACCCTTCAAAAGAACGTGAGCATCTTACAAATTAAAACTTCTAGAGAGAAAATGAACACTGCTCTAACTTGGAACAGAACTATGACACATTCAAATCTAGGGCTTCTCATTTCAGAGTAACACATGTGCGTTTCTCACTAAAGCATTTCATGAAATTTTTACCCTTTCAAATTAACGTGATTATTTTTCAATGTCATGTTCCAAACAGAAAATGAACACAGCGCTAACTTCTAACAATAAGTGTAACATATCCCAAATAACAACTTCTCATTTCAGAGTAACACATGTTTGTTTCTAACAAAAGCATTGCATGAAATTCTTACCCTTTCAAATGAACGTGATTATCTTTCAAATAAAGCTTCTAGGGAGAAAGTGAGCACTGCTCTAGCTTTGAACAGAACTTTGACATATCCCAAACTAGGACTTCTCATTTGAGAGTAACACATGTGCGTTTCTCTCAAATGCATATCATGAAATTCTTACCCTTTCAAACGAACGTGATTATCTTTCAAAGTTAAGCTTCTAGAGAGAAAATGAACACTGCTCTAACTTTCAACAGAACTTTGACATCTTACAAACTAGTGCTTCTCATTTCAGAGTAACACATGTGCGTTTCTCAAAAAAGCATTTCATGAAATTCTTACCCTTTTAAATGAACGTGATTATCTTTCAATGTAATGCTTCAACACAGAAAATGAACACTCTGCCAACTTCAAACAATATTGTAACATATACCGAATAACAACTTCTCATTTCAGAGTAAAACATGTGCGTTTCTCAAAAAAGCATTTCATGAACTGCTTACCCTTACAAAAGAACGTTATTATCTTTCAAAGTAAAGCAATTAGAGAGAAAATGGACACTGCTCTAACTTTCAACAGAACTTTGACATATTCCAAACTAGGGCTTCTCATTTCAGAGTAACACATGTGCGTTTCTCACAAAAGCATTTAATGAAGTTTTTACCCTTTCAAATGAACGTGGTTATTTTTCAGTGTTATTCTTCAGCACAGAAAATTAACACTACGCCAACTTCTAACAATAGTGTAACATATCCCGAATAACAACTTCTCATTTCTGAGTAACAAATGTTTTTTCTAACAAAAGCATTTCATGAAATTCTTACCCTTTCAAAGAACGTGATTATCTTTCAAAGTAAAGCTTCTAGAGAAAAAAATGAACACTGCTCTAACTATGAACAGAACATTGACATATCCCAAACTAGGGATTCTCATTTGAGAGTAACACATGTGCGTTTCTCACAAAAGGATATCATGAAATTCTTACCCTTTCAAATGAACGTGATTATCTTTCAAAGTTAAGCTTCTAGAGAGAAAATGAACACTGCTCTAACTTTGAACAGAACTTAGCACATTCCAAACTAGGGCTTCTCATTTCAGATCAACAGATGGGCGTTTCTCACAAAAGCATTTCATGAAATTCTTATCCTTTCAAAGAACGTGATTATATTTCAAAGTAAAGCTTCTAGAGAGAAAAGGAACACTGCTCTAATGTCGAACAATACTTGGACATATCCCAAAGTAGGCCTTTTCATTTGAGAGTAACACATGTGAGTTTCTCACAAAAACATATCATGAAATTCTTACCCTTTCAAACGAACGTGATTATCTTTCAAAGTAAAGCTTCTAGAGTGAAAGTGAACACTGCGCTAACTTTCAACAGAACTTTGAAATGTTCCAAATAGGGCTTTTCATTTCAGATTAACACATGTGCGTTTCTCACTAAAGCATTTCATGAAATTCTTACCCTTTCTAAAGAACGGCGTGGGAGCTGGAGAGATGGCTCAGTGGTTAAGAGCATTGCCTGTTCTTCCAAAGGTCCTGAGTTCAATTCCCGCCAACCACATGGTGGCTCACAACCATGTGGAATGAGGTCTGGTGCCCTCTTCTGGCCTACAGACATACTCACAGACAGAATACTGTATACCTAATAAATAAATATTTAAAAAAAAAGAACGTGATTATCTTTCAAAGTAAAGCTTCTAGAGAGAAAATGAACACTGCTCCAACTATGAACAGAACTTTGACATATCCCAAACTAGGGCTTCTCATTTGAGAGTAACAAATATGCGTTTCTCACGAAAGCATTTCATGAAATTCTTACCCTTTCAAACGAACGTGATTATCTTTCAATGTTAAGCTTCTAGAGAGAAAATGAACACTGCTCTAACTTTGAACAGAACTTTGACATCTTACAAACTAGTGCTTCTCATTTCATAGTCACACGTGTGCGTTTCTCACAAAAGCATTTCACGAAATTCTTACCCTTTCAAATGAACGTGAGCATCTTACAAATTAAAACTTCTAGAGAGAAAATGAACACTGCTCTAACTTGGAACAGAACTATGACACATTCAAATCTAGGGCTTCTCATTTCAGAGTAACACATGTGCGTTTCTCACTAAAGCATTTCATGAAATTTTTACCCTTTCAAATGAACGTGGTTATTTTTCAATGTCATGCTTCAGCACAGAAAATTAACACTATGCCAACTTCTAACAATAGTGTAACATATCCCGAATAACAACTTCTCATTTCTGAGTAACAAATGTTTGTTTCTAACAAAAGCATTTCATGAAATTCTTACCCTTTCAAAAGAACATGATTCTCTTTCAAATTAAAGCTTCTAGAGAGAAAATGAACACTGCTCTAACTTTGAACAGAACTTTGACATATCCCAAACTAGGGTTTCTCATTTCAGAGTAACACATGTGCTTTTCTCACAAAAGCATATCATGAAATTCTTACCCTTTCAAACGAACGTGATTATCTTTCAATGTTAAGCTTCTAGAGAGAAAATGAACACTGCTCTAACTTTGAACAGAACTTTGACATCTTACAAACTAGTGCTTCTCATTTCATAGTCACACGTGTGCGTTTCTCACAAAAGCATTTCATGAAATTCTTACCCTTTCAAATGAACGTGATTATCTTTCAATGTAATGCTTCAACACAGAAAATGAACACTCTGCCAAATTCTAACAATAGTGTAACATATCCCGAATAACAACTTCTCATTTCAGAGTAACACATGTGCGTTTCTCACAAAAAGCATTCCATGAAATGCTTACCCTTACAAAAGAACGTTATTATCTTTCAAAGTAAAGCAATTAGAGAGAAAATGAACACTGCTCTAACTTTCAACAGAACTTTGACATATTCCAAACTAGGGCTTCTCCTTTCAGAGTAACACATGTGCGTTTCTCACAAAAGCATTTCATGAAATTTTTACCCTTTCAAATGAACTTGATTATCTTTCAAAGTAAAGCTTCTAGAGAGAAATTGAACACTGCTCTAATGTCGAACAATACTTGGACATATCCCAAGCTAGGGCTTCTCATTTGAGAGTAACACTTGTGCGTTTCTCACAAAAGCATATCATGAAATTCTTACCCTTTCAAGTGAACGTGATTATCTTTCAAAGTAAAGCTTCTAGCGCAAAAATGAACACTGTGCTAACTTTCATCAGAACTTTGACATGTTCCAAACTAGGGCTTCTCATTTCAGAGTAACACATGTGCGTTTCTCACAAAAGCATTTAATGAAGTTTTTACCCTTTCAAATTAACGTGATTATTTTTCAATGTCATGCTTCCACACAGAAAATGAACACTGCACTAAATTCTAACAATAAGTGTAACATATCCCGAATAACAACTTCTCATTTCAGAGTAACACATGTTTGTTTCTAACAAAAGCCTTGCATGAAATTCTTACCCTTTCAAAAGAACGTGATTATCTTTCAAAGTAAAGCTTCTACAGAGGAAATGAACACTGCTCTAACATTGAACTGTACTTCGACATATCCCAAACTAGGGCTTCTCATTTGAGAGTAACCCATGTGCGTTTCTCAAAAAAGCATATCATGAAATTCTTACCCTTCAAAAGAACGTGAGCATCTTACAAATTAAAACTTCTAGAGAGAAAATGAACACTGCTCTAACTTGGAACAGAACTATGACACATTCAAATCTAGGGCTTCTCATTTCAGAGTAACACATGTGCGTTTCTCACTAAAGCATTTCATGAAATTTTTACCCTTTCAAATTAACGTGATTATTTTTCAATGTCATGTTCCAAACAGAAAATGAACACAGCGCTAACTTCTAACAATAAGTGTAACATATCCCAAATAACAACTTCTCATTTCAGAGTAACACATGTTTGTTTCTAACAAAAGCATTGCATGAAATTCTTACCCTTTCAAATGAACGTGATTATCTTTCAAATAAAGCTTCTAGGGAGAAAGTGAGCACTGCTCTAGCTTTGAACAGAACTTTGACATATCCCAAACTAGGACTTCTCATTTGAGAGTAACACATGTGCGTTTCTCACAAATGCATATCATGAAATTCTTACCCTTTCAAACGAACGTGATTATCTTTCAAAGTTAAGCTTCTAGAGAGAAAATGAACACTGCTCTAACTTTCAACAGAACTTTGACATCTTACAAACTAGTGCTTCTCATTTCAGAGTAACACATGTGCGTTTCTCAAAAAAGCATTTCATGAAATTCTTACCCTTTCAAATGAACGTGATTATCTTTCAATGTAATGCTTCAACACAGAAAATGAACACACTGCCAACTTCAAACAATATTGTAACATATACCGAATAACAACTTCTCATTTCAGAGTAAAACATGTGCGTTTCTCAAAAAAGCATTTCATGAACTGCTTACCCTTACAAAAGAACGTTATTATCTTTCAAAGTAAAGCAATTAGAGAGAAAATGGACACTGCTCTAACTTTCAACAGAACTTTGACATATTCCAAACTAGGGCTTCTCATTTCAGAGTAACACATGTGCGTTTCTCACAAAAGCATTTAATGAAGTTTTTACCCTTTCAAATGAACGTGGTTATTTTTCAGTGTTATTCTTCAGCACAGAAAATTAACACTACGCCAACTTCTAACAATAGTGTAACATATCCCGAATAACAACTTCTCATTTCTGAGTAACAAATGTTTTTTCTAACAAAAGCATTTCATGAAATTCTTACCCTTTCAAAGAACGTGATTATCTTTCAAAGTAAAGCTTCTAGAGAAAAAATGAACACTGCTCTAACTATGAACAGAACATTGACATATCCCAAACTAGGGATTCTCATTTGAGAGTAACACATGTGCGTTTCTCACAAAAGGATATCATGAAATTCTTACCCTTTCAAATGAACGTGATTATCTTTCAAAGTTAAGCTTCTAGAGAGAAAATGAACACTGCTCTAACTTTGAACAGAACTTAGCACATTCCAAACTAGGGTTTCTCATTTCAGAGTAACACATGTGCTTTTCTCACAAAAGCATATCATGAAATTCTTACCCTTTCAAACGAACGTGATTATCTTTCAATGTTAAGCTTCTAGAGAGAAAATGAACACTGCTCTAACTTTGAACAGAACTTTGACATCTTACAAACTAGTGCTTCTCATTTCATAGTCACACGTGTGCGTTTCTCACAAAAGCATTTCATGAAATTCTTACCCTTTCAAATGAACGTGATTATCTTTCAATGTAATGCTTCAACACAGAAAATGAACACTCTGCCAAATTCTAACAATAGTGTAACATATCCCGAATAACAACTTCTCATTTCAGAGTAACACATGTGCGTTTCTCACAAAAGCATTCCATGAAATGCTTACCCTTACAAAAGAACGTTATTATCTTTCAAAGTAAAGCAATTAGAGAGAAAATGAACACTGCTCTAACTTTCAACAGAACTTTGACATATTCCAAACTAGGGCTTCTCCTTTCAGAGTAACACATGTGCGTTTCTCACAAAAGCATTTCATGAAATTTTTACCCTTTCAAATGAACTTGATTATCTTTCAAAGTAAAGCTTCTAGAGAGAAATTGAACACTGCTCTAATGTCGAACAATACTTGGACATATCCCAAGCTAGGGCTTCTCATTTGAGAGTAACACTTGTGCGTTTCTCACAAAAGCATATCATGAAATTCTTACCCTTTCAAGTGAACGTGATTATCTTTCAAAGTAAAGCTTCTAGCGCAAAAATGAACACTGTGCTAACTTTCATCAGAACTTTGACATGTTCCAAACTAGGGCTTCTCATTTCAGAGTAACACATGTGCGTTTCTCACAAAAGCATTTAATGAAGTTTTTACCCTTTCAAATTAACGTGATTATTTTTCAATGTCATGCTTCCACACAGAAAATGAACACTGCACTAAATTCTAACAATAAGTGTAACATATCCCGAATAACAACTTCTCATTTCAGAGTAACACATGTTTGTTTCTAACAAAAGCCTTGCATGAAATTCTTACCCTTTCAAAAGAACGTGATTATCTTTCAAATTAAAGCTTCTACAGAGGAAATGAACACTGCTCTAACATTGAACTGTACTTCGACATATCCCAAACTAGGGCTTCTCATTTGAGAGTAACCCATGTGCGTTTCTCAAAAAAGCATATCATGAAATTCTTACCCTTCAAAAGAACGTGAGCATCTTACAAATTAAAACTTCTAGAGAGAAAATGAACACTGCTCTAACTTGGAACAGAACTATGACACATTCAAATCTAGGGCTTCTCATTTCAGAGTAACACATGTGCGTTTCTCACTAAAGCATTTCATGAAATTTTTACCCTTTCAAATTAACGTGATTATTTTTCAATGTCATGTTCCAAACAGAAAATGAACACAGCGCTAACTTCTAACAATAAGTGTAACATATCCCAAATAACAACTTCTCATTTCAGAGTAACACATGTTTGTTTCTAACAAAAGCATTGCATGAAATTCTTACCCTTTCAAATGAACGTGATTATCTTTCAAATAAAGCTTCTAGGGAGAAAGTGAGCACTGCTCTAGCTTTGAACAGAACTTTGACATATCCCAAACTAGGACTTCTCATTTGAGAGTAACACATGTGCGTTTCTCACAAATGCATATCATGAAATTCTTACCCTTTCAAACGAACGTGATTATCTTTCAAAGTTAAGCTTCTAGAGAGAAAATGAACACTGCTCTAACTTTCAACAGAACTTTGACATCTTACAAACTAGTGCTTCTCATTTCAGAGTAACACATGTGCGTTTCTCAAAAAAGCATTTCATGAAATTCTTACCCTTTCAAATGAACGTGATTATCTTTCAATGTAATGCTTCAACACAGAAAATGAACACACTGCCAACTTCAAACAATATTGTAACATATACCGAATAACAACTTCTCATTTCAGAGTAAAACATGTGCGTTTCTCAAAAAAGCATTTCATGAACTGCTTACCCTTACAAAAGAACGTTATTATCTTTCAAAGTAAAGCAATTAGAGAGAAAATGGACACTGCTCTAACTTTCAACAGAACTTTGACATATTCCAAACTAGGGCTTCTCATTTCAGAGTAACACATGTGCGTTTCTCACAAAAGCATTTAATGAAGTTTTTACCCTTTCAAATGAACGTGGTTATTTTTCAGTGTTATTCTTCAGCACAGAAAATTAACACTACGCCAACTTCTAACAATAGTGTAACATATCCCGAATAACAACTTCTCATTTCTGAGTAACAAATGTTTTTTCTAACAAAAGCATTTCATGAAATTCTTACCCTTTCAAAGAACGTGATTATCTTTCAAAGTAAAGCTTCTAGAGAAAAAATGAACACTGCTCTAACTATGAACAGAACATTGACATATCCCAAACTAGGGATTCTCATTTGAGAGTAACACATGTGCGTTTCTCACAAAAGGATATCATGAAATTCTTACCCTTTCAAATGAACGTGATTATCTTTCAAAGTTAAGCTTCTAGAGAGAAAATGAACACTGCTCTAACTTTGAACAGAACTTAGCACATTCCAAACTAGGGCTTCTCATTTCAGATCAACAGATGGGCGTTTCTCACAAAAGCATTTCATGAAATTCTTATCCTTTCAAAGAACGTGATTATATTTCAAAGTAAAGCTTCTAGAGAGAAAAGGAACACTGCTCTATTGTCGAACAATACTTGGACATATCCCAAAGTAGGCCTTTTCATTTGAGAGTAACACATGTGAGTTTCTCACAAAAACATATCATGAAATTCTTACCCTTTCAAACGAACGTGATTATCTTTCAAAGTAAAGCTTCTAGAGTGAAAGTGAACACTGCGCTAACTTTCAACAGAACTTTGAAATGTTCCAAATAGGGCTTTTCATTTCAGATTAACACATGTGCGTTTCTCACTAAAGCATTTCATGAAATTCTTACCCTTTCTAAAGAACGGCGTGGGAGCTGGAGAGATGGCTCAGTGGTTAAGAGCATTGCCTGTTCTTCCAAAGGTCCTGAGTTCAATTCCCGCCAACCACATGGTGGCTCACAACCATGTGGAATGAGGTCTGGTGCCCTCTTCTGGCCTACAGACATACTCACAGACAGAATACTGTATACCTAATAAATAAATATTTAAAAAAAAAGAACGTGATTATCTTTCAAAGTAAAGCTTCTAGAGAGAAAATGAACACTGCTCCAACTATGAACAGAACTTTGACATATCCCAAACTAGGGCTTCTCATTTGAGAGTAACAAATATGCGTTTCTCACGAAAGCATTTCATGAAATTCTTACCCTTTCAAACGAACGTGATTATCTTTCAATGTTAAGCTTCTAGAGAGAAAATGAACACTGCTCTAACTTTGAACAGAACTTTGACATCTTACAAACTAGTGCTTCTCATTTCATAGTCACACGTGTGCGTTTCTCACAAAAGCATTTCACGAAATTCTTACCCTTTCAAATGAACGTGAGCATCTTACAAATTAAAACTTCTAGAGAGAAAATGAACACTGCTCTAACTTGGAACAGAACTATGACACATTCAAATCTAGGGCTTCTCATTTCAGAGTAACACATGTGCGTTTCTCACTAAAGCATTTCATGAAATTTTTACCCTTTCAAATGAACGTGGTTATTTTTCAATGTCATGCTTCAGCACAGAAAATTAACACTATGCCAACTTCTAACAATAGTGTAACATATCCCGAATAACAACTTCTCATTTCTGAGTAACAAATGTTTGTTTCTAACAAAAGCATTTCATGAAATTCTTACCCTTTCAAAAGAACATGATTCTCTTTCAAATTAAAGCTTCTAGAGAGAAAATGAACACTGCTCTAACTTTGAACAGAACTTTGACATATCCCAAACTAGGGTTTCTCATTTCAGAGTAACACATGTGCTTTTCTCACAAAAGCATATCATGAAATTCTTACCCTTTCAAACGAACGTGATTATCTTTCAATGTTAAGCTTCTAGAGAGAAAATGAACACTGCTCTAACTTTGAACAGAACTTTGACATCTTACAAACTAGTGCTTCTCATTTCATAGTCACACGTGTGCGTTTCTCACAAAAGCATTTCATGAAATTCTTACCCTTTCAAAAGAACGTGATTATCTTTCAATGTAATGCTTCAACACAGAAAATGAACACTCTGCCAAATTCTAACAATAGTGTAACATATCCCGAATAACAACTTCTCATTTCAGAGTAACACATGTGCGTTTCTCACAAAAGCATTCCATGAAATGCTTACCCTTACAAAAGAACGTTATTATCTTTCAAAGTAAAGCAATTAGAGAGAAAATGAACACTGCTCTAACTTTCAACAGAACTTTGACATATTCCAAACTAGGGCTTCTCCTTTCAGAGTAACACATGTGCGTTTCTCACAAAAGCATTTCATGAAATTTTTACCCTTTCAAATGAACTTGATTATCTTTCAAAGTAAAGCTTCTAGAGAGAAATTGAACACTGCTCTAATGTCGAACAATACTTGGACATATCCCAAGCTAGGGCTTCTCATTTGAGAGTAACACTTGTGCGTTTCTCACAAAAGCATATCATGAAATTCTTACCCTTTCAAGTGAACGTGATTATCTTTCAAAGTAAAGCTTCTAGCGCAAAAATGAACACTGTGCTAACTTTCATCAGAACTTTGACATGTTCCAAACTAGGGCTTCTCATTTCAGAGTAACACATGTGCGTTTCTCACAAAAGCATTTAATGAAGTTTTTACCCTTTCAAATTAACGTGATTATTTTTCAATGTCATGCTTCCACACAGAAAATGAACACTGCACTAAATTCTAACAATAAGTGTAACATATCCCGAATAACAACTTCTCATTTCAGAGTAACACATGTTTGTTTCTAACAAAAGCCTTGCATGAAATTCTTACCCTTTCAAAAGAACGTGATTATCTTTCAAAGTAAAGCTTCTACAGAGGAAATGAACACTGCTCTAACATTGAACTGTACTTCGACATATCCCAAACTAGGGCCTCTCATTTGAGAGTAACCCATGTGTGTTTCTCAAAAAAGCATATCATGAAATTCTTACCCTTCAAAAGAACGTGAGCATCTTACAAATTAAAACTTCTAGAGAGAAAATGAACACTGCTCTAACTTGGAACAGAACTATGACACATTCAAATCTAGGGCTTCTCATTTCAGAGTAACACATGTGCGTTTCTCACTAAAGCATTTCATGAAATTTTTACCCTTTCAAATTAACGTGATTATTTTTCAATGTCATGTTCCAAACAGAAAATGAACACAGCGCTAACTTCTAACAATAAGTGTAACATATCCCAAATAACAACTTCTCATTTCAGAGTAACACATGTTTGTTTCTAACAAAAGCATTGCATGAAATTCTTACCCTTTCAAATGAACGTGATTATCTTTCAAATAAAGCTTCTAGGGAGAAAGTGAGCACTGCTCTAGCTTTGAACAGAACTTTGACATATCCCAAACTAGGACTTCTCATTTGAGAGTAACACATGTGCGTTTCTCTCAAATGCATATCATGAAATTCTTACCCTTTCAAACGAACGTGATTATCTTTCAAAGTTAAGCTTCTAGAGAGAAAATGAACACTGCTCTAACTTTCAACAGAACTTTGACATCTTACAAACTAGTGCTTCTCATTTCAGAGTAACACATGTGCGTTTCTCAAAAAAGCATTTCATGAAATTCTTACCCTTTCAAATGAACGTGATTATCTTTCAATGTAATGCTTCAACACAGAAAATGAACACACTGCCAACTTCAAACAATATTGTAACATATACCGAATAACAACTTCTCATTTCAGAGTAAAACATGTGCGTTTCTCAAAAAAGCATTTCATGAACTGCTTACCCTTACAAAAGAACGTTATTATCTTTCAAAGTAAAGCAATTAGAGAGAAAATGGACACTGCTCTAACTTTCAACAGAACTTTGACATATTCCAAACTAGGGCTTCTCATTTCAGAGTAACACATGTGCGTTTCTCACAAAAGCATTTAATGAAGTTTTTACCCTTTCAAATGAACGTGGTTATTTTTCAGTGTTATTCTTCAGCACAGAAAATTAACACTACGCCAACTTCTAACAATAGTGTAACATATCCCGAATAACAACTTCTCATTTCTGAGTAACAAATGTTTTTTCTAACAAAAGCATTTCATGAAATTCTTACCCTTTCAAAGAACGTGATTATCTTTCAAAGTAAAGCTTCTAGAGAAAAAATGAACACTGCTCTAACTATGAACAGAACATTGACATATCCCAAACTAGGGATTCTCATTTGAGAGTAACACATGTGCGTTTCTCACAAAAGGATATCATGAAATTCTTACCCTTTCAAATGAACGTGATTATCTTTCAAAGTTAAGCTTCTAGAGAGAAAATGAACACTGCTCTAACTTTGAACAGAACTTAGCACATTCCAAACTAGGGCTTCTCATTTCAGATCAACAGATGGGCGTTTCTCACAAAAGCATTTCATGAAATTCTTATCCTTTCAAAGAACGTGATTATATTTCAAAGTAAAGCTTCTAGAGAGAAAAGGAACACTGCTCTAATGTCGAACAATACTTGGACATATCCCAAAGTAGGCCTTTTCATTTGAGAGTAACACATGTGAGTTTCTCACAAAAACATATCATGAAATTCTTACCCTTTCAAACGAACGTGATTATCTTTCAAAGTAAAGCTTCTAGAGTGAAAGTGAACACTGCGCTAACTTTCAACAGAACTTTGAAATGTTCCAAATAGGGCTTTTCATTTCAGATTAACACATGTGCGTTTCTCACTAAAGCATTTCATGAAATTCTTACCCTTTCTAAAGAACGGCGTGGGAGCTGGAGAGATGGCTCAGTGGTTAAGAGCATTGCCTGTTCTTCCAAAGGTCCTGAGTTCAATTCCCGCCAACCACATGGTGGCTCACAACCATGTGGAATGAGGTCTGGTGCCCTCTTCTGGCCTACAGACATACTCACAGACAGAATACTGTATACCTAATAAATAAATATTTAAAAAAAAAGAACGTGATTATCTTTCAAAGTAAAGCTTCTAGAGAGAAAATGAACACTGCTCCAACTATGAACAGAACTTTGACATATCCCAAACTAGGGCTTCTCATTTGAGAGTAACAAATATGCGTTTCTCACGAAAGCATTTCATGAAATTCTTACCCTTTCAAACGAACGTGATTATCTTTCAATGTTAAGCTTCTAGAGAGAAAATGAACACTGCTCTAACTTTGAACAGAACTTTGACATCTTACAAACTAGTGCTTCTCATTTCATAGTCACACGTGTGCGTTTCTCACAAAAGCATTTCACGAAATTCTTACCCTTTCAAATGAACGTGAGCATCTTACAAATTAAAACTTCTAGAGAGAAAATGAACACTGCTCTAACTTGGAACAGAACTATGACACATTCAAATCTAGGGCTTCTCATTTCAGAGTAACACATGTGCGTTTCTCACTAAAGCATTTCATGAAATTTTTACCCTTTCAAATGAACGTGGTTATTTTTCAATGTCATGCTTCAGCACAGAAAATTAACACTATGCCAACTTCTAACAATAGTGTAACATATCCCGAATAACAACTTCTCATTTCTGAGTAACAAATGTTTGTTTCTAACAAAAGCATTTCATGAAATTCTTACCCTTTCAAAAGAACATGATTCTCTTTCAAATTAAAGCTTCTAGAGAGAAAATGAACACTGCTCTAACTTTGAACAGAACTTTGACATCTTACAAACTAGTGCTTCTCATTTCATAGTCACACGTGTGCGTTTCTCACAAAAGCATTTCATGAAATTCTTACCCTTTCAAATGAACGTGATTATCTTTCAATGTAATGCTTCAACACAGAAAATGAACACTTTGCCAAATTCTAACAATAGTGTAACATATCCCGAATAACAACTTCTCATTTCAGAGTAACACATGTGCGTTTCTCACAAAAGCATTCCATGAAATGCTTACCCTTACAAAAGAACGTTATTATCTTTCAAAGTAAAGCAATTAGAGAGAAAATGAACACTGCTCTAACTTTCAACAGAACTTTGACATATTCCAAACTAGGGCTTCTCCTTTCAGAGTAACACATGTGCGTTTCTCACAAAAGCATTTCATGAAATTTTTACCCTTTCAAATGAACTTGATTATCTTTCAAAGTAAAGCTTCTAGAGAGAAATTGAACACTGCTCTAATGTCGAACAATACTTGGACATATCCCAAGCTAGGGCTTCTCATTTGAGAGTAACACTTGTCCGTTTCTCACAAAAGCATATCATGAAATTCTTACCCCTTCAAGTGAACGTGATTATCTTTCAAAGTAAAGCTTCTAGCGCAAAAATGAACACTGTGCTAACTTTCATCAGAACTTTGACATGTTCCAAACTAGGGCTTCTCATTTCAGAGTAACACATGTGCGTTTCTCACAAAAGCATTTAATGAAGTTTTTACCCTTTCAAATTAACGTGATTATTTTTCAATGTCATGCTTCCACACAGAAAATGAACACTGCACTAAATTCTAACAATAAGTGTAACATATCCCAAATAACAACTTCTCATTTCAGAGTAACACATGTTTGTTTCTAACAAAAGCCTTGCATGAAATTCTTACCCTTTCAAAAGAACGTGATTATCTTTCAAAGTAAAGCTTCTACAGAGGAAATGAACACTGCTCTAACATTGAACTGTACTTCGACATATCCCAAACTAGGGCTTCTCATTTGAGAGTAACCCATGTGCGTTTCTCAAAAAAGCATATCATGAAATTCTTACCCTTCAAAAGAACGTGAGCATCTTACAAATTAAAACTTCTAGAGAGAAAATGAACACTGCTCTAACTTGGAACAGAACTATGACACATTCAAATCTAGGGCTTCTCATTTCAGAGTAACACATGTGCGTTTCTCACTAAAGCATTTCATGAAATTTTTACCCTTTCAAATTAACGTGATTATTTTTCAATGTCATGTTCCAAACAGAAAATGAACACAGCGCTAACTTCTAGCAATAAGTGTAACATATCCCAAATAACAACTTCTCATTTCAGAGTAACACATGTTTGTTTCTAACAAAAGCATTGCATGAAATTCTTACCCTTTCAAATGAACGTGATTATCTTTCAAATAAAGCTTCTAGGGAGAAAGTGAGCACTGCTCTAGCTTTGAACAGAACTTTGACATATCCCAAACTAGGACTTCTCATTTGAGAGTAACACATGTGCGTTTCTCACAAATGCATATCATGAAATTCTTACCCTTTCAAACGAACGTGATTATCTTTCAAAGTTAAGCTTCTAGAGAGAAAATGAACACTGCTCTAACTTTCAACAGAACTTTGACATCTTACAAACTAGTGCTTCTCATTTCAGAGTAACACATGTGCGTTTCTCAAAAAAGCATTTCATGAAATTCTTACCCTTTTAAATGAACGTGATTATCTTTCAATGTAATGCTTCAACACAGAAAATGAACACTCTGCCAACTTCAAACAATATTGTAACATATACCGAATAACAACTTCTCATTTCAGAGTAAAACATGTGCGTTTCTCAAAAAAGCATTTCATGAACTGCTTACCCTTACAAAAGAACGTTATTATCTTTCAAAGTAAAGCAATTAGAGAGAAAATGGACACTGCTCTAACTTTCAACAGAACTTTGACATATTCCAAACTAGGGCTTCTCATTTCAGAGTAACACATGTGCGTTTCTCACAAAAGCATTTAATGAAGTTTTTACCCTTTCAAATGAACGTGGTTATTTTTCAGTGTTATTCTTCAGCACAGAAAATTAACACTACACCAACTTCTAACAATAGTGTAACATATCCCGAATAACAACTTCTCATTTCTGAGTAACAAATGTTTTTTCTAACAAAAGCATTTCATGAAATTCTTACCCTTTCAAAGAACGTGATTATCTTTCAAAGTAAAGCTTCTAGAGAAAAAATGAACACTGCTCTAACTATGAACAGAACATTGACATATCCCAAACTAGGGATTCTCATTTGAGAGTAACACATGTGCGTTTCTCACAAAAGGATATCATGAAATTCTTACCCTTTCAAATGAACGTGATTATCTTTCAAAGTTAAGCTTCTAGAGAGAAAATGAACACTGCTCTAACTTTGAACAGAACTTAGCACATTCCAAACCTGGGCTTCTCATTTCAGATCAACAGATGGGCGTTTCTCACAAAAGCATTTCATGAAATTCTTATCCTTTCAAAGAACGTGATTATATTTCAAAGTAAAGCTTCTAGAGAGAAAAGGAACACTGCTCTAATGTTGAACAATACTTGGACATATCCCAAAATAGGCCTTTTCATTTGAGAGTAACACATGTGAGTTTCTCACAAAAACATATCATGAAATTCTTACCCTTTCAAACGAACGTGATTATCTTTCAAAGTAAAGCTTCTAGAGTGAAAGTGAACACTGCGCTAACTTTCAACAGAACTTTGAAATGTTCCAAATAGGGCTTTTCATTTCAGATTAACACATGTGCGTTTCTCACTAAAGCATTTCATGAAATTCTTACCCTTTCTAAAGAACGGCGTGGGAGCTGGAGAGATGGCTCAGTGGTTAAGAGCATTGCCTGTTCTTCCAAAGGTCCTGAGTTCAATTCCCGCCAACCACATGGTGGCTCACAACCATGTGGAATGAGGTCTGGTGCCCTCTTCTGGCCTACAGACATACTCACAGACAGAATACTGTATACCTAATAAATAAATATTTTAAAAAAAAGAACATGATTATCTTTCAAAGTAAAGCTTCTAGAGAGAAAATGAACACTGCTCCAACTATGAACAGAACTTTGACATATCCCAAACTAGGGCTTCTCATTTGAGAGTAACAAATATGCGTTTCTCACAAAAGCATTTCATGAAATTCTTACCCTTTCAATAGAACGTGAGTATCTTACAAAGCTTCTAGAGAGAAAATGACCACTGCTCTAACTTTGAACAGAACTTTGACATCTTACAAACTAGGGCTTCTCATTTCAGAGTAACACATGTGCGTTTCTCACAAAAGCGGTTCATGAAATTTTTACCCTTTCAAATGAACGTGATTATCTTTCAATGTAATGCTTCAGCACAGAAAATGAACACTCCGCCAACTTCTAACAATAGTGTAACATATTCCGAATAACAACTTCTCATTTCAGCTTAACACATGTGCGTTTCTCACAGAAGTATTTCATGAAATTCTTACCCTTTCAAAAGAATGTGATTATCTTTCAAAGTAAAGCTTCCTGAGAGGAAATGAACACTGCTCTAACTTTGAACAGAACTTTGACATATTCCCAATAGGGCTTCTCATTTCATAGTAACACATGAGTGTTTCTCACAAAAGCATTTCATGAAATTATTTCCCTTTCAAAAGAACATGATCATCTTTCAATGTAAAGCTTCTAGAGAGAAAATGAACACTGCTCGAATGTCGAACAATACTTGGACATATCCAAAACTAGGGCTTCTCATTTCAGAGTAACACATGTGCGTTTCTCACATAAGCATATCATGAAATTCTTACTCTTTCAAATGAACGTGATTATCTTTCAAAGTAAAGCTTCTAGAGAGAAAATGAACATTGCTCTAACTTTGTTGTAGGAGGTCTTTCCGACCCTCCAACCAATTGCTGCTGAGATACCAGCCCATTGGGGCATGGTTTCTCTCCATTCATAAAGCCGCTATTTCCTTCCGCTCGCTCTCTCTTGACTTCCTCCTGGTCTGGCGACTAGACTCTTTTTCTAGTTGTGCAGAGAGCTGTTGTCTGGGATCGTGATCTGTAAGTTTTTTCTCTTTAAATAAATACTTCCCTAGTAATAGTAATTCCAAACTGGTCTGGCATTGTTCGTGGTTTATGCCTTTACCTGGCGCCCGACGAACGTTTGGCTTTTAGGACCCCCCCTCGGCTGCCGGCCGCAAGTTCGGCTTGGCGGGAACGAGTCCTCGCTTCCTATGCCCAGTGCCGAGTCCGAGATACACTTCTCCTTAAGGCCCATAATATCCAGAGAGGCAGGACGATCTCTGAGGCTGGACAGGTGGTGGTGGCATACACTCGGGAGGCAGAGAAAGGCGGATCTCTGTGAGTTCGACCGGACAGGTGGTTGTGCATGCCTTTAATCCCAGCCCTCGGGAAGCAGAGACAGGCGGATTTTATATTTCGGTGAGTTCGAGGCCAGCTGGATAATAGGTAATATGGCAGTTTTTGTTTCCAACATGACTTTCACTGTTTGGGCTACCAATACAATGGGTCTAATCATGCAAAATTTATATGACTATGAGGATAACTTAATTTACTGGTTACTAGGTTTTAGTATTCTTTTGAACATTCTATCATTTAGGAAGATTATGGTACTCTCAAGAACTCATGCAGGTCAGGAGATTCAGGAGATTCAGGATTCAAAAGAGGCAATAACAAACAAAATAATAAAAAGACTTGAAATGCTTGAAAAAATGATTGGAACTGGTGAACAGAGTAATAAGGCACAAGGACAGGATACAAAGCCAACACCAGCTATTAGAACTGGCTTACCCAGGGTTTTAGCGGCATACCCTATACTTAATTCTGACAAAGCGTCAACTTCTAAAGGCTCAAAGGGAGTCAGAGAAGCTAGATGGATGCCAATAGCAATGAATGATCTGAAAGAAATTAAACAGGCTATTGTTAATTTTGGCTTGCAAAATGCATATGTACAGGAAATGATAAGGACTTGGGCTTCTAATGCTAGAGCTACCCCCTATGATTTCCATCAGTTAGTGTCTGCAGTTTTAGATAAGGGACCTTCCTTGATGTTTGGAATTTATTTCAGAGAAGAATCCAAACATATGGAACAGCAAGGAAGAGCAAAAGGTGTCGAGGTTTCCCAAGATCAAATTCTTGGTGCAGGAGAATATGCTGATCCACAGGTCCAAGCTCTTTATGACGATGAAGTACTGCATCTATGTCACCAAGCAGCTTTAAATGCTTGGAATACCATACAAGATCCAGCAAAAAGGGTTGAATCATATACCAGAATTAGGCAGGGACAGAGAGAACCATTTATTGACTTTTTGCAAAGATTAATTAAGGCTCTGGACGTAGGGGTAACAGACCCAGATTCTAGACGAATACTTCTTGAATTTCTAGCTTTTGAGAATGCAAACATAGAATGCAAAAAGATAATTGGGCCTTTAAAGTCTAGATCAGCACCTATGGATGAATGGATTCAGCATACGATGAATGTTGAGACATTTAGCTATGATGATGAATCTTGGTAGAAGAAGCGATTTCCACAGCAATGAGGAGACATCAAACTGCCAGATGTTTTAATTGTGGGAAATTAGGACATCTGAAAAGGGATTGCAGGCACAGAATTTCTAGAAATAATATCTCCTCTGGGAATGACAAAAATAGGGGACCTAGGCCTTCAGGTATATGTAGGAGATGCGGTAAAGGCCGTCATTGGTCCAACGAATGCAGGTCAACAACAGACAAACAAGGCAACCCGATACCGTCGGGAAACTCCTTGGGGGGCCTCTCGCAGGCCCCCAAGCCAACAGTGGCCCAGTCATTCCCAGTCACAGTGGAGAACGTGCCTCACCAAGAAATCTAAAAGCTCCAATTTCTGCTGTACAAAGTAATACTAGTCTAAATGGTGAATTACGTGTGGAGGATGAGTCAAAAAACCCAGTAGGACAGAGTAAACGTATATTTTGGCAGACTTCTATTAACGACCAAAGACCAAAGCTAAAAGTCTGTATAAATGGCACCTTTATTGAAGGCTTATTAGACACAGGTGCGGATGTAAGTATTATTACCCCAGAATCTTGGCATCCAAATTGGCCTCTTCAAGAGGTAGATGTTCAGTTTCTGGGAATTGGGACCCTATCTCGTGTAAAACAAAGCACAAGATGGGTGGAATGCATAGGGCCTGAAGGGCAAATAGGAAGACTAAGGCCATATATAGCCAATATTGCAATAAATTTATGGGGCCGTGACCTGTTACAGCAATGGAATACTCAGATTAACATTCCTGCAGTTCCAGGAACTCATAATTCTTTTAAAGATATGTTGAGGTATTATGGAAAAAGGTCACCAGCCATTCAGGCTGTACAAGAACATATAGCAAATACCAAACCTTTAGAGGTACCAACAGCCCTACCTTTAAAATGGCTAACTGAGAAGCCAATATGGATCAAACAGTGGCCTCTAGCTGAAGATAAATTACAGGCATTGAAACAGCTGTTGCAAGAGCAATTAGATGCTCACCATATTGAAGAATCAACCAGCCCTTGGAATTCTCCTGTGTTTGTTGTAAAAAAGAAATCTGGTAAATGGAGAATGGTGACAGATCTAAGAGCTGTCAACTAAGTAATTCAACCTATGGGCCCACTACAATCTGGAATTCCTTTGCCTTCTCTATTACCAAAAGGATGGCCTCTTATAGTTATTGATTTGAAAGATTGTTTTTTCACTATACCATTACAAAAAAGGATAGAGAAAAATTTGCCTTCACGGTGCCTACTTATAATAATTCTCAGCCTAATAGGAGATATCAATGGACTGTCCTCCCACAGGGTATGCTCAATAGTCCTACATTGTGCCAATATTTTGTAAGTAAGCCATTGGAAATAATTCGTAAACAATTTCCCAAGTCCATAATTTATCATTACATAGATGACATCTTATTATCAGATTCAAATAAAGATACTTTAGAAAGGATGTTTGAAAAAGTAAAGAAAGTCTTGCCTAGGTGGGGATTACAAACTGCCCCTGAAAAGATTCAAAGACAAAATTCTATTAATTACCTAGGTTACAGAATAGGGTTAGAGAAAATTAAAACACAAAAGGCACAAATTAGGAGAGACCGGTTAAAGACTCTTAATGACTTCCAAAGGTTGTTGGGAGACATTTCCAGTCTACGACCAGCTGTTGGGATAACACCTGATCTAATAGTTCATTTAAACAAAACCTTAGATGGTGATAAAGATTTGAATAGTCCAAGAAAACTGACAGCTGAAGCAGAAAAGGAACTGACAATGATTGAGGAAAAATTACAGGAAGCACATGTGGATAGGGTGAACCCAAATCTTAGCTGCATCCTAGTCATATTGCCTTCCAGAATCTCTCCTACAGGGATTCTAATGCAGAGGGAAGATATTATTTTAGAATGGATATTTATACCCAATAAACCAAGTAAAAAATTAAAAACTTATGTGGAAAAAGTCTCTGAATTAATTATAAAAGGTAAGCTGAGACTTCGTCAACTAGCAGGTATAGACCCAGCAGAAATTATAGTGCCTTTTACTACTGAAGAAATAAAAAAGTTATGGGAAGACAATGAACCGTGGCAAAGAGCTTGTGCTAATGTTTTGGGAGAAATTAATAGCAACTATCCCAAAAGTGGTAGACTTAACCTTATAAAGAGAACTTCTTGGATTCTTCCTAAAATTGTACGTGATGCTCCAATAACTGGAGCCCGTACGTTCTATACTGATGCAAATAAATCAGGGAAAGCAGGTTACAAGTCAGATGAATTGAGTAAGGTGGAACAAAGCCCTTATAATTCTGTCCAGAAAGCAGAATTATATGCCATTCTTATGGTGCTAAGGGATTTTAAAGAACCTCTTAATATAGTTACAGATTCACAATATGCAGAAAGAGTTATCTTGCATATTGAAACCGCTGAATTTATACCAGATGACACAGAGTTGACTTCATTGTTTATCCAGGTACAGGACATAATCAGGAACAGGCTTTGTCCGATGTACATAACACACATCCGGTCCCATACAGGTCTGCCTGGTCCTCTAGCACAAGGCAACGCTGAGATTGATCAATTATTGATTGGAAGCGTGTTGCAGGCCTCGGAATTTCATAAAAAGCATCATGTCAATAGTAAAGGCCTAAAGAAAGAATTTTCCATTACTTGGCAACAAGCTAAGGACATTATAAAGAGATGTCCTACTTTTTCTTTCTATAATCAAACACCGTTGCCTGCAGGGAGTAACCCAAAGGGTACTAAGAGAAATGAAATCTGGCAGATGGATGTGTTCCACTTTATGGAATTTGGTAAATTAAAATATGTACACCACACCATAGACACGTATTCAGGTTTTCAATGGGCTACTGCCCTGAGCTCAGAAAAGGCAGATTCAGTAATCACACATTTATTGGAAGTTATGGCCATCATGGGTATACCTGCACAAATAAAGACAGATAATGGTCCAGCATATGTATCTAAGAAAATGAAATGCTTTTTTGATTATTATAATATAAAACACATTACAGGTATACCAAATAATCCTACAGGTCAGGCAGTTACAGAAAGATCAAATCGTACTATAAAGGATATGCTGAACAAACAGAAAGGGACCGAAAATTCCCCCAGAAATAGATTACATAATGCTTTATTAACCTTGAATTTTCTTAACGCTAATGAGAAAGGAACGACAGCAGCAGAAAGACATTGGATAATGGAAAAGTCTGCTGAACTAAATCAACCGATTTATTTCAAAGATGTGCGGACCTCTCAATGGAAGGCAGGAGATGTGCTACGTTGGGGAAGGGGTTTTGCTCTTGTTTCCACAGGAGAAGAAAAATTGTGGATACCATCAAAATTAATAAAGTTTCGATTTGAAGAGGAGAAACCTCTTGGAAAGGAGAAATGACAACTCATCCACAATGATATTCATACAGGTGGTAAGTAAAACATATAGAATGGGGGCAGGGTTCTGTTCTTATCTCCACAGGAAAACACTCACCTTTGAAAAATTCAAGGGACCATGGATATTTGGATACTGACAGATGGAAAAATACCTGCCCAATAGGAAATATCAAGAAAACTGAATGGGTAAGTAACACGTACTAAACCATATTTCTAAATTTATAAAGCTGGTTTTGAAGTTGGACTCTGGCTCAGTCCCTCTCCAATTCCAAGCCTGTTAGTAAGAGAAAAACCCAGAGTTTCTGGAGGTTCTGTCTCATGTCAAGAGCCGTGATATGGGACAGAAAGAAATATGAGTTTAGAAAACATCTTTGCTTTTCTTCATATCTATCATACCTTTCATTGAATATATCTATCATGCCTTTCATTGAAATATATATATATATATATGCCTATATATGTCTATATGATTAATGTTTAAGTTTTTTACAATAAACAATGAGTCTTTTCTGAAGTGACATTTGAAGTTTCCAGGAAGAAGATGGGGCCCCACAACAACAACTCTACCTGGTTGATATGATGTCATGATACTGATAGCGCTACTACAAGACCTGTTTTGGGTACCAGCTGCACAAGAAGATCCCAACTTGGTTAGCTGAAATGGTGCACATCTGGTACAACATTCTGGCCACACCTCCACAAAATACTCAGAGACTATTTGCAATTTTAAAAGACATTGATCTTGAAATTTAACCATCATTTTGCTTTCACAGGATCCCCCAGAAAGAACGTCGCCCCCATGACAGCTGGAAGTAATTCTAGAGGACAACGTCCCCTCTCCCAGTAAAGTTTGTCCCCGGGTTTAGGGACATCATTTAGGGGTTGGGAAGTTGGGGGAGGAATTTTATAAGCTCAGGGATTATTTTGAAAAAAAAAAAAGAGGGTGATGGGATAATAGATTTGTAATTGTGAGTTACAATTTTTAGACAAATATATTGGTATTGATTCTTGATACAAAGTTAAATTATATTGACTATTGTATGCATGCATGTTTCTACCTCTGTTTAAAATATTTTTTATGTATTGACATATATTGTATCGATATTTACCATATTGCAATGTATATTTGTACATTGTTTATATTTGGAGGTCATTATCCTCATTTGTTACACAGATGTTTATTGATGTTTATTGTCTTAGTCTTTAAGTTAGATAGATATTGAGAATTATATAGATTAATAGTCATCTAAGTTTGCCATTTATAATTAGACTAATTGGGTTATTTAGATATATAGAGATTATACTCAGTATAGATAGATGATCTTCAACCTCCTCAAAGAGCTGTAGAAAATGGCCTTTAATCTAACTCAGAGTTTTGTGGTAGTGAGACACAATTGCTCCTGGCAATACCGCTCTATTCCTGAGAGAATGTTGAGCACCAAAGACACTCCACCTGGAGCCTTTCTTTTTGACAGAACTGGCCTTGGGGCAAAGAAATGCCCATACCTCAACCACTGACAGAGATACAGAGTGTGCATCAATGGATAAAACAGGACTGTCATATCCTGCCAAGACAGGGTAAGATAGTTTTGAGAAGTTGCTTGCCTTTGAAAATGGTATGTCAGTGATGTTAGGCCTTAGCCAAAGTTGGTTGCTTCAACGCTGCAAATGTGACTTTGGGTGATTGCCGAGGTAGCTAGTTGTCCCTGTGATTTGTTGCAGGTTTTGGAAGTTGTTTTACTGAACTTCCTAATTACCCAGGTAACATTATTTCCCTTCTCAGATCTTTGATGGGGTTGAAGACTATATAACTATAGTTACTTTTCTCTCATGACTTGGCCAAGTTATTTATTATACAAGTCCTAAGCTAGTTAGAATAGGATATTTGTACTTATTGTATATAATTTCATAGTAGGTTTAGAACTCTCTAACTTAAACAAAAGGGGGAGGTGTTGCAAGAGGTCTTTCTACCCCTCCAACCAATAGCTGCTGAGATACCAGCCCATTGGGGCATGGTTTCTCTCCATTCATAAAGCCTCTATTTCCTTCCGCTCGCTCTCTCTTGACTTCCTGCTGGTCTGGCGACTAGACTCACTTTCTAGTTGTGCAGAGAGCTGTTGTCTGGGATCGTGATCTGATAGTTTTTCCTCTTTAAATAAATACTTCCCTAGTAATAGTAATTCCAAACTGGTGTGGCATTGTTCGTGGTTTATGCCATTATAACTTTGAACAGAACTTTGACATATTCCAAACTAGGGCTTCTCATTTCAGTGTAACACATGTGCGTTTCTCACAGAAGCATTTCATGAAGTTTTTACCCCTTCAAATGAACGTGGTTATTTTTCAATGTCATGTATCAGCACAAAAAATGAACACTGCGTTAACTTCTAACCATAAGTGTAACATATCCCGAATAACAACTTCTCATTACAGAGTAACACATGTTTGTTTCTAACAAAAGGTTTTCATGAAATTCTTACCCTTTCAAAAGAACGTGAGTATCTTACAAAGTAAAACTTCTAGAGAGAAAAGGAACACTGCTCTAATGTCGAACAATACTTGGACATATTCCAAGCTAGGGCTTCTCATTTGAGAGTAACACATATGCTTTTCTCACAAAAGCATATCACGAAATTCTTACCCTTTCAAGTGAACGTGATTATCTTTCAAAGTAGAGCATCTAGAGTTAAAATGAACACTGCCCTAACTTTCAACAGAACTTTGACATGTTCCAAACAAGGGGTTCTCATTTCAGAGTAACACATGTGCGTTTCTCACATAAGCATATCATGAAATTCTTACCCCATCAAACGAACGTGATTATCTTTCAAAGTAAAGCTTCTAGAGAGAAAATGAACACTGCTCTAACTTTGAACAGAACTTTGACATATCCAAAACTAGGGCTTCTCATTTCAGAGAAACACATGTGCATTTCTCACAGAAGCATTTCATGAAGTTTTTACCCCTTCAAATGAACGTGGTTATTTTTCAATGTCATGTTTCAGCACAAAAAATGAACACTGCGTTAACTTCTAAACATGAGTGTAACATATCCTGAATAACAACTTCTCATTACAGAGTAACACAAGTTTGTTTCTAACAAAAGGTTTTCATGAAATACTTACCCTTTCAAAAGAACGTGAGTATCTTACAAAGTAAAACTTCTAGAGAGAAAATGAACACTGCTCTAATGTTGAACAATACTTGGACATATTCCAAGCTAGGGCTTCTCATTTGAGAGTAACACATGTGCTTTTCTCACAAAAGAATATCACGAAATTCTTACTATTTCAAGTGAACGAGATTATCTTTCAAAGTAGAGCTTCTAGAGTTAAAATGAACACTGCCCTAACTTTCAACAGACCTTTGACATGTTCCAAACAAGAGCTTCTCATTTCAGAGTAACACATGTGCGTTTCTCACAAAAGCATTTATGAAGTTTTTACCCTTTCAAATGAATGTGGTTATTTTTCAATGTCTTGCTTCAGCACAGAAAATGAACACTGCACTAACTCCTAACAATAAGTGTGCCATATCCCAAATAACAACTTCTCGTTTCAGAGTAACAAATGTTTGTTTCTTACAAAAGCATTTCATGAAATTCTTACCCTTTCAAAAGAACGTGAGTATCTTTCAATGTAAAGCTTCTAGAGAGAAAATGAACACTGCTCTAATGTCGAACAATACTTGGACATATCCCAAACTAGGGCTTCTCATTTCAGAGTAACACATGTTTGTTTCTCACATAAGCATATCATGAAATTCTTACCCCTTCAAACGAACGTGATTATCTTTCAAAGTAAAGCTTCTAGAGAGAAAATGAACACTGCTCTAACTTTGAACAGAACTATGACACATTCAAAACTAGGGCTTCTCATTTCAAAGTAACACATGTGCGTTTCTCACAAAAGGATATCATGAAGTTCTTACCCCTTAAAATGAACGTGATTATCTTTCAAAGTAAAGCTTCTAGAGAGGAAATGAACACTGCTCTAACTTTGAACAGAACTATGACATCTTACAAACATGGGCTTCTCATTTCAGAGTAACACATGTGCGTTTCTCACAAATGCATTTCATGAAATTTTTACCCTTTCAAATGAACGTGATTATCTTTCATATTAAAGCTTCTAGAGAGAAAATGAACACTGCTCTAATGTCGAACAATACTTGGACATATCCCAAGCTAGGGCTTCTCATTTGAGAGTAACACATGTGTGTTTCTCACAGAAGCATATCGTGAAATTCATACCCTTTCATGTTAACGTGATTATCTTTCAAAGTAAAGCTTCTAGCGCGAAAATGAACACTGTGCTAACTTTCAACAGAACTTTGACATGTTCCAAACTAGGGCTTCTCATTTCAGAGAAACACATGTGCGTTTCTCACAAAAGCATTTAATGAAGTTTTTACCCTTTCAAATCAACGTGGTTATTTTGCAATGGCTTGCTTCAGCACAGAAAATGAACACTGCACTAACTTCTAACAATAAGTGGAACATATCCCAAATAACAACTTCTCATTTCAGAGTAACAAATGTTTGTTTCTAACAAAAGCATTTCATGAAATTCTTACCCATTCAAGAACGTGATTATCTTTCAAAGTAAAGATTCTAGAGAGAAAATGAACACTGCTCCAACTATGAACAGAACTTTGACATATTCCATACTAGGGCTTCTCATTTGAGAGTAACACATGTGCGTTTCTCACTTAAGCATTTCATGAAATTCTTACCCTTTCAAATGAACGTGATTATCTTTCAAAGTAAAATTTCTAGAGAAAAAATGAACACTGCTCTATTGTCGAACAGTACGTTGACATATCCCAAACTAGGGCTTCTCATTTGAGAGTAACAAATGTGTGTTTCTCACAAAAGCATTTCATGAAATTCTTACCCTTTCAATAGAACGTGAGTATCTTACAAAGCTTCTAGAGAGAAAATGACCACTGCTCTAACTTTGAACAGAATTTTGACATATGCCAAACTAGGGCCTCTTATTTCAGAGTAACACATGTGCGTTTCTGACAAAAGCCTTTCATGAAATTTTTACCCTTTCAAATGAATGTGATTATCTTTCAATGTAATGCTTCAGCACAGAAAATGAACACTCTGCCAACTTCTAACAATAGTGTAACATATCCCGAATAACAACTTCTCATTTCAGCGTAACACATGTACGTTTCTCACATAAGTATTTCATGAAATTATTACCCTCACAAAAGAATGTGATTATCTTTCAAAGTAAAGATTCTAGAGAAAAAATGAACACTGGTCTAACTTTGAACAGAACTTTGACATATTCCCAATTGGGCTTCTCATTTCATAATAACACATGTGTATTTCTCACAAAAGCATTCCATGAAATTATTTCCCTTTAAAAGAACATAAGTATCTTTCAATGTAAAGCTTCTAGAGAGAAAATGAACACTGCTCGAATGTCGAACAATACTTGGACATATCCAAAACTAGAGCTTCTCATTTAAGAGTAAGACATGTGCGTTTCTCACATAAGCATATCATGAAATTCTTACCCTTTCAAATGAACGTAATTATCTTTCAAAGTAAAGCTTCTAGATCGAAAAAGAACATTGCTCTAAATTTGAACAAAACTTTGACCTATTCCAAACTAGGGCTTCTCATTTCAGAGTAACACATGTGCGTTTCTCACAAAAGTGTTTCATGAAATTTTTACCCTTTCAAATGAACGTGATCATCTTTCAAATTAAAGCTTCTAGAGAGAAAATGAACACTGCTCTAATGTCGAACAATACTTGGACATATCCCAAGCTAGGGCTTCTCATTTGAGAGTAACACATGTGTGTTTCTCACAGAAGCATATCGTGAAATTCATACCCTTTCATGTTAACGTGATTTTCTTTCAAAGTAAAGCTTCTAGCACGAAAATGAACACTGTGCTAACTTTCAACAAAACTTTGACATGTTCCAAACTAGGGCTTTTCATTTCAGAGAAACACATGTGCGTTTCTCACAAAAGCATTTAATGAAGTTTTTACCCTTTCAAATCAACGTGGTTATTTTGCAATGGCTTGCTTCAGCACAGAAAATGAACACTGTACTAACTTCTAACAATAAGTAGAACATATCCCAAATAACAACTTCTCATTTCAGAATAACAAATGTTTGTTTCTAACAAAAGCATTTCATGAAATTCTTACCCATTCAAAGAACGTGATTATCTTTCAAAGTAAAGCTTCTGGAGAGAAAATGAACACTGCTCCAACTATGAACAGAACTTTGACATATCCCAAACTAGGTCTTCTCATTTCAGAGTAACACATGTGCGTTTCTAACAAAAGCATTTCATAAAATTCTTACCCTTTGAAAAGAACGGCTTGGGGGATGGAGAGATGGCTCAGTGGTTAAGAGCATTGCCTGCTCTTCGAAAGGTCCTGAGTTCAATTCCTGGCAACCACATGGCAGCTCACAACAATCTGGAATGAGGTCTGGTGCCCTCTTCTGGCCTGCAGACATACACACAGACAGAATATTGTATACATAATATATAAATAAATATTTTAAAAAAAAGATCGTGATTATCTTTCTTAGTAAAGCTTCTAGAGAGAAAATGAACACTGCTCCAACTATGAACAGAACTTTGACATATCCCAAACTAGGGCTTCTCATTTGAGAGTAAAACATGTGCGTTTCTCACTTAAGCATTTCATGAAATTCTTACCCTTTCAAATGAACGTGATTATCTTTCAAAGGAAAATTTCTAGAGAAAAAAAGGAACACTGCTCTATTGTCGAACAGTACGTTGACATATCCCAATCTAGGGCTTCTCATTTGAGAGTAACAAATGTACGTTTCTCACAAAAGCATTTCATGAAATTCTTACCCTTTCAATAGAACGTGAGTATCTTACAAAGCTTCTAGAGAGAAAATGACCACTGCTCTAACTTTGAACAGAATTTTGACATATTCCAAACTAGGGCCTCTTATTTCAGAGTAACACATGTGCGTTTCTGACAAAAGCCTTTCATGAAATTTTTACCCTTTCAAATGAACGTGATTATCTTTCAATGTAATGCTTCAGCACAGAAAATGAACACTCTGCCAACTTCTAACAATAGTGTAACATATCCCGAATAACAACTTCTCATTTCAGCGTAACACATGTACATTTCTCACATAAGTATTTCATGAAATTATTACCCTCACAAAAGAATGTGATTATCTTTCAAAGTAAAGCTTCTAGAGAAAAAATGAACACTGGTCTAACTTTGAACAGAACTTTGACATATTCCCAATTGGGCTTCACATTTCATAATAACACATGTGTATTTCTCACAAAAGCATTTCATGAAATTATTTCCCTTTAAAAGAACATGATTATCTTTCAATGTAACGCTTCTAGAGAGAAAATGAACACTGCTCGAATGTCGAACAATACTTGGACATATCCAAAACTAGAGCTTCTCATTTAAGAGTAAGACATGTGCGTTTCTCACATAAGCATATCATGAAATTCTTACCCTTTCAAATGAACGTAATTATCTTTCAAAGTAAAGCTTCTAGATCGAAAATGAACATTGCTCTAACTTTGAACAAAACTTTGACCTATTCCAAACTAGGGCTTCTCATTTTAGAGTAACACATGTGCGTTTCTCACATAAGCATATCATGAAATTCTTACTATTTCAAATGAACGTGATTACTTTCCAAAGTAAAGCTTCTAGAGAGAAAATGACCACAGCTCTAACTTTGAATAGAACTTTGACCTATTCCAAACTAGGGCTTCTCATCTCAGAGTAACACATGTGCGTTTCTCACAAAAGTGTTTCATGAAATTTTTACCCTTTCAAATGAACGTGATTATCTTTCAAGGTAATGCTTCAGCACAGAAAATGAACACTTCGCCAACTTCTAACAATAGTGTAACATATCCCGAATAACAACTTCTCATTTCAACGTAACACATGTGCGTTTCTCACAGAAGTATTTCATGAAATTCTTACCCTTTCAAAAGAATGTGATTGTCTTTCAAAGTAAAGCTTCCTGAGAGGAAATGAACACTGCTCTAACTTTGAACAGAACTTTGACATATGCCAAACTAGGGCTTCTCATTTTAGAGTAACACATGTGCGTTTCTCACATAAGCATATCATGAAATTCTTAGTATTTCAAATGAACGTGATTACCTTCCAAAGTAAAGCTTCTAGAGAGAAAATGACCACTGCTCTAACTTTGAATAGAACTTTGACCTATTCCAAACTAGGGCTTCTCATTTCAGAGTAACACATGTGCGTTTCTCACAAAAGTGTTTCATGAAATTTTACCCTTTCAAATGAACGTGATTATCTTTCAATGTAATGCTTCAGCACAGAAAATGAACACTCTGCCAACTTCTAACAATAGTGTAACATATCCCGAATAACAAGTTCTCATTTCAGCGTAACACATGTGCGTTTCTCACAGAAGTATTTCATGAAATTCTTACCCTTTCAAAGTATGTGATTATCTTTCAAAGTCAGCTTCCTGAGAGGAAATGAACACTGCTCTAACTTTGAACAGAACTTTGACATATTCCAAACTAGGGCTTCTCATTTGAGAGTAACCCATGTGTGTTTCTCACAAAAGTGTTTCATGAAATTTTTACCCTTTCAAATGAACGTGATTATCTTTCAAAGTAAAGCTTCCAGAGAGAAAATGAAGAATGCTCTAAAAGGCGAACAATACTTGGACATATCCCTAGCTAGGGCTTCTCATTTGAAAGTAACACATTTGCATTTCTTACAAAAGCATATCATGAAATTGTTACCCTTTCAAGTGAACGTTATTATCTTTCAAATAAAGCTTCTAGAGAGAAAATGAACACTGCGATAACTTTCAACAGAACTTTGACATGTTCCAAACTAGGGCTTCTCATTTCAGAGTAACACATGTGCATTTCTCACAAAAGCATTTCATGAAATATTTACCCTTTGAAATGAACGTGATTATTTTTCAATGTCATGCATCCAGAGAGAAATTGAACACTGCTCTAATGTCGAACAATACTTCGACATATCTCTAGCAAGGGCTTCTCATTTGTGAGTAACACATTTGCGTTTCTCACAAAAGCATATCATGAAATTCTTACCATTTCAAGTGAACGGGATTATCCTTCAAATTAAATCTTCTAGAGCGAAAATGAACACTTTGCTATCTTTCAACAGAACTTTGACATGTTCTAAACTAGGCCTTCTCATTTCAGAGTAACACATGTGCGTTTCTCACAAAAGCATTTAATGAGGTTTTTACCCTTTCAAATCAACGTGGTTATTTTTCAATGTCTTCATTCAGCACAGAAAATGAACACTACACTAACTTCTAACAATAAGTGTGCCATATCCCAAATAACAACTTCTCATTTCAGTGTAACAAATGTTTGTTTTTAACAAAAGCATTTCATGAAATTCTTACCGTTTCAAAGAACGTGATTATCTTTCAAATTAAAGCTTTTAGAGAGAAAATGATCACTGCTCCAACTATGAACAGAACTTTGACATATACCAAACTAGGGCCTCTCATTTGAGAGTAACACATGTGCGTTTCTCACAAAAGCATATATGAAATTCTTACCCTTTCAAATGAACGTAATTATCTTTCAAAGTAAAGCTTCTAGAGAGTTAATGAACACTGCTCTAATGTCGAACAATACTTGGACATATCCCAAACTAGGTCTACTCATTTCATAGTAACTAATGTTCGTTTCTCACATAAGAATATCATGAAATTCTTACTATTTCAAATGAACGTGATTATCTTCCAAAGTAAAGCTTCTAGAGAGAAAATGAACACTGCACTAACTTTCAACAGAACTTTGACATGTTCCAAACTAGGGCTTCTCATTTCAGCGTAACACATGTGCGTTTCTCACAGAAGTATTTCATGAAATTCTTACCCTTTCAATAGAACGTGAGTATCTTACAAAGTAAAGCTTCTAGAGAAGAAATGAACACTGGTATAACTTTGAAGAGAACTTTGACCTATTCCAAACTAGGGCTTCTCATTTCAGAGTAACACATGTGCGTTTCTCACAAAAGTGTTTCATGAAATTTTTACCCTTTCAAATGAACGTGATTATCTTTCAATGTAATGCTTTAGCACAGAAAATGAACACTCCACAAACTTCTAACAATAGTGTAACATATGCCGAATAACAACTTCTCATTTCAGCGTAACACATGTGCGTTTCTCACAGAAGTATTTCATGAAATTCTTACCCTTTCAATAGAACGTGAGTATCTTACAAAGTAAAGCTTCTAGAGAGGAAATGAACACTGGTATAACTTTGAAGAGAACTTTGACCTATTCCAAACTAGGGCTTCTCATTTCAGAGTAACACATGTGTGTTTCTCACAAAAGCATTTCATGAAATTATTTCCCTTTCAAAAGAACATGATTATCTTTCAATGTAAAGCTTCTAGAGAGAAAAAGAACAATGCTCGAATATCGAACAATACTTGGACATATCCAAAACTAGGCCTTCTCATTTCAGAGTAAAACATGTTTGTTTCTCACATAAGCATATCATGAAATTCTTACTCTTTCAAATGAACGTGATTATCTTTCAAATTAAAGCTTCTAGAGAGAAAATGAACACTGCTCTAATGTCGAACAATACTTGGACATATCCCAAGCTAGGGCTTCTCATTTGAGAGTAACACATGTGTGTTTCTCACAGAAGCATATCGTGAAATTCATACCCTTTCATGTTAACGTGATTATCTTTCAAAGTAAAGCTTCTAGCGCGAAAATGAACACTGTGCTAACTTTCAACAGAACTTTGACATGTTCCAAACTAGGGCTTCTCATTTCAGAGAAACACATGTGCGTTTCTCACAAAAGCATTTAATGAAGTTTTTACCCTTTCAAATCAACGTGGTTATTTTGCAATGGCTTGCTTCAGCACAGAAAATGAACACTGCACTAACTTCTAACAATAAGTGGAACATATCCCAAATAACAACTTCTCATTTCAGAGTAACAAATGTTTGTTACTAACAAAAACATTTCATAAAATTCTTACCCTTTCAAAGAACGTGATTATCTTTCAAAATAAAGCTTCAAGAGAGAAAATGAACACTGCTCCAACTATGAACAGAACTTTGACATATCCCAAACTAGGTCTTCTCATTTCAGAGTAACACATGTGCGTTTCTAACAAAAGCATTTCATGAAATTCTTAACCTTTCAGAAGAACGGCTTGGGGGATGGAGAGATGGCTCAGTGGTTATGAGCATTGCCTGCTCTTCCAAAGGTCCTGAGTTCAATTCCTGGCAACCACATGGTAGCTCACAACAATCTGGAATGAGGTCTGGTGCCCTCTTCTGGCCTGCAGACATACACACAGACAGAATATTTTATACATAATATATAAATAAATATTTTAAAAAAAAAGATCGTGATTATCTTTCTAAGTAAAGCTTCTAGAGAGAAAATGAACACTGCTCGAACTCTGAACAGAACTTTGACATATCCCAAAATAGGGCTTCTTATTTCAGAGTAACACATGTGCGTTTCTCACTTAAGCATTTCATGAAATTCTTACCCTTTCAAATGAACGTGATTATCTTTCAAAGTAAAATTTCTAGAGAGAAAATGAACACTGCTCTATTGTCGAACAGTACGTTGACATATCCCAAACTAGGGCTTCTCATTTGAGAGTAACAAATGTGCGTTTCTCACAAAAGCATTTCATGAAATTCTTACCCTTTCAATAGAACATGAGTATCTTACAAAGCTTCTAGAGAGAAAATGACCACTGCTCTAACTTTGAACAGAATTTTGACATGTTCCAAACTAGGGCTTCTCATTTCAGAGTAACACATGTGCGTTTTTCACAGAAGCATTTCATGAAGTTTTTACCCCTTCAAATGAACGTGGTTATTTTTCAATGTCATGTTTCAGCACAAAAAATGAACACTGCATTAACTTCTAACCAAAAATGTAACATATCCAGAATAACAACTTCTCATTACAGAGTAACACAAGTTTGTTTCTAACAAAAGGTTTTCATGAAATACTTACTCTTTCAAAAGAACGTGAGTATCTTACAAAGTAAAACTTCTAGAGAGAAAATGAACACTGCTCTAATGTCGAACAATACTTGGACATATTCCAAGCTAGGGCTTCTCATTTGAGAGTAACACATGTGCTTTTCTCACAAAAGCATATCAGGAAATTCTTACTATTCCAAGTGAACGTGATTATCTTTCAAAGTAGAGCTTCTAGAGTTAAAATGAACACTGCCCTATTTTTCAACAGACCTTTGACATGTTCCAAACAAGAGCTTCTCATTTCAGAGTAACACATGTGCGTTTCTCACAAAAGCATTTATGAAGATTTTACCCTTTCAAATGAATGTGGTTATTTTTCAATGTCTTGCTTCAGCACAGAAAATGAACACTGCACTAACTCCTAACAATAAGTGTGCCATATCCCAAATAACAACTTCTCTTTTCAGAGTAACAAATGTTTGTTTCTTACAAAAGCATTTCATGAAATTCTTACCCTTTCAAAAGAACGTGAGTATCTTTCAATGTAAAGCTTCTAGAGAGAAAATGAACACTGCTCTAATGTCGAACAATACTTGGACATATCCCAAACTAGGGCTTCTCATTTCAGAGTAACACATGTTTGTTTCTCACATAAGCATATCATGAAATTCTTACCCCTTCAAACGAACGTGATTATCTTTCAAAGTAAAGCTTCTAGAGAGAAAATGAACACTGCTCTAACTTTGAACAGAACTATGACACATTCAAAACTAGGGCTTCTCATTTCAAAGTAACACATGTGCGTTTCTCACAAAAGGATATCATGAAGTTCTTACCCTTTAAAATGAACGTGATTATCTTTCAAAGTAAAGCTTCTAGAGAGGAAATGAACACTGCTCTAACTTTGAACAGAACTTTGACATCTTACAAACATGGGCTTCTCATTTCAGAGTAACACATGTGCATTTCTCACAAATGCATTTCATGAAATTTTTACCCTTTCAAATGAACGTGATTATCTTTCAAATTAAAGCTTCTAGAGAGAAAATGAACACTGCTCTAATGTCGAACAATACTTGGACATATCCCAAGCTAGGGCTTCTCATTTGAGAATAACACATGTGTGTTTCTCACAGAAGCATATCGTGAAATTCATACCCTTTCAAGTTAACGTGATTATCTTTCAAAGTAAAGCTTCTAGCGCGAAAAGGAACACTGTGCTAACTTTCAACAGAACTTTGACATGTTCCAAACTAGGGCTTCTCATTTCAGAGAAACACATGTGCGTTTCTCACAAAAGCATTTAATGAAGTTTTTACCCATTCAAATCAACGTAGTTATTTTGCAATGGCTTGCCTCAGCACAGAAAATGAACACTGCACTAACTTCTAACAATAAGTGGAACATATCCCAAATAACAACTTCTCATTTCAGAGTAACAAATGTTTGTTTCTAACAAAAGCATTTCATGAAATTCTTACCCATTCAAAGAATGTGATTATCTTTCAAAGTAAAGCTTCTAGAGAAAAAATGAACATTGCTCCAACTATGAACAGAACTTTGACATATCCCAAACTAGGGCTTCTCACTTGAGAGTAACGCATGTGCGTTTCTCACTTAAGCATATCATGAAATTCTTACCCTTTCAAATGAACGTGATTATCTTTCAAAGTAAAATTTCTAGAGAGAAAATGAACACTGCTCTATTGTCGAACAGTACGTTGACATATCCCAAACTAGGGCTTCTCATTTGAGAGTAACATATGTGCATTTCTCACAAAAGCCTTTCATGAAATTCTTACCCTTTCAAATGAACGTAATTATCTTTCAAAGTAAAGCTTCTAGAGAGTTAATGAACACTGCTCTAATGTCCAACAATACTTGGACATATCCCAAACTAGGTCTACTCATTTCATAGTAACTAATGTTCGTTTCTCACATAAGAATATCATGAAATTCTTACTATTTCAAATGAACGTGATTATCTTCCAAAGTAAAGCTTCTAGAGAGAAAATGAACACTGCGCTAACTTTCAACAGAACTTTGACATGTTCCAAACTAGGGCTTCTCATTTCAGCGTAACACATGTGCGTTTCTCACAGAAGTATTTCATGAAATTCTTACCCTTTCAATAGAACGTGAGTATCTTGCAAAGTAAAGCTTCTAGAGAAGAAATGAACACTGGTATAACTTTGAAGAGAACTTTGACCTATTCCTAACTAGGGCTTCTAATTTCAAAGTAACACATGTGCGTTTCTCACAAAAGTGTTTCATGAAATTTTTACCCTTTCAAATGAACGAAATTATCTTTCAATGTAATGCTTTAGCACAGAAAATGAACACTCCACCAACTTCTAACAATAGTGTAACATATGCCGAATAACAACTTCTCATTTCAGCGTAACACATGTGTGTTTCTCACAAAAGCATTTCATGAAATTATTTCCCTTTCAAAAGAACATGATTATCTTTCAATGTAAAGCTTCTAGAGAGAAAATGAACAATGCTCAAATATCGAACAATACTTGGACATATCCAAAACTAGGCCTTCTCATTTCAGAGTAACACATGTTTGTTTCTCACATAAGCATATCATGAAATTCTTACTCTTTCAAATGAACGTGATTATCTTTCAAATTAAAGCTTCTAGAGAGTAAATGAACACTGCTCTAATGTCGAACAATACTTGGACATATCCCAAGCTAGCGCTTCTCATTTGAGAGTAACACATGTGTGTTTCTCACAGAAGCATATCGTGAAATTCATACCCTTTCATGTTAACGTGATTATCTTTCAAAGTAAAGCTTCTAGCGCGAAAATGAACACTGTGCTAACTTTCAACAGAACTTTGACATGTTCCAAACTAGGGCTTCTCATTACAGAGAAACACATGTGCGTTTCTCACAAAAGCATTTAATGAAGTTTTTACCCTTTCAAATCAACGTGGTTATTTTGCAATGGCTTGCTTCAGCACAGAAAATGAACACTGCACTAACTTCTAACAATAAGTGGAACATATCCCAAATAACAACTTCTCATTTCAGAGTAACAAATGTTTGTTTCTAACAAAAACATTTCATAAAATTCTTACCCTTTCAAAGAACGTGATTATCTTTCAAAATAAAGCTTCAAGAGAGAAAATGAACACTGCTCCAACTATGAACAGAACTTTGACATATCCCAAACTAGGTCTTCTCATTTCAGAGTAACACATGTGCGTTTCTAACAAAAGCATTTCATGAAATTCTTAACCTTTCAGAAGAACGGCTTGGGGGATGGAGAGATGGCTCAGTGGTTAAGAGCATTGCCTGCTCTTCCAAAGGTCCTGAGTTCAATTCCTGGCAACCACATGGTAGCTCACAACAATCTGGAATGAGGTCTGGTGCCCTCTTCTGGCCTGCAGACATACACACAGACAGAATATTTTATACATAATATATAAATAAATATTTTTAAAAAAAAGATCGTGATTATCTTTCTAAGTAAAGCTTCTAGAGAGAAAATGAACACTGCTCGAACTCTGAACAGAACTTTGACATATCCCAAAATAGGGCTTCTTATTTCAGAGTAACACATGTGCGTTTCTCACTTAAGCATTTCATGAAATTCTTACCCTTTCAAATGAACGTGATTATCTTTCAAAGTAAAGCTTCTAGATCGAAAAAGAACATTGCTCTAAATTTGAACAAAACTTTGACTTATTCCAAACTAGGGCTTCTCATTTCAGAGTAACACATGTGCGTTTCTCACAAAAGTGTTTCATGAAATTTTTACCCTTTCAAATGAACATGATTATCTTTCAAATTAAAGCTTCTAGAGAGAAAATGAACACTGCTCTAATGTCGAACAATACTTGGACATATCCCAAGCTAGGGCTTCTCATTTGAGAGTAACACATGTGTGTTTCTCACAGAAGCATATCGTGAAATTCATACCCTTTCATGTTAACGTGATTTTCTTTCAAAGTAAAGCTTCTAGCACGAAAATGAACACTGTGCTAACTTTCAACAAAACTTTGACATGTTCCAAACTAGGGCTTTTCATTTCAGAGAAACACATGTGCGTTTCTCACAAAAGCATTTAATGAAGTTTTTACCCTTTCAAATCAACGTGGTTATTTTGCAATGGCTTGCTTCAGCACAGAAAATGAACACTGTACTAACTTCTAACAATAAGTAGAACATATCCCAAATAACAACTTCTCATTTCAGAATAACAAATGTTTGTTTCTAACAAAAGCATTTCATGAAATTCTTACCCATTCAAAGAACGTGATTATCTTTCAAAGTAAAGCTTCTGGAGAGAAAATGAACACTGCTCCAACTATGAACAGAACTTTGACATATCCCAAACTAGGTCTTCTCATTTCAGAGTAACACATGTGCGTTTCTAACAAAAGCATTTCATAAAATTCTTACCCTTTGAAAAGAACGGCTTGGGGGATGGAGAGATGGCTCAGTGGTTAAGAGCATTGCCTGCTCTTCGAAAGGTCCTGAGTTCAATTCCTGGCAACCACATGGCAGCTCACAACAATCTGGAATGAGGTCTGGTGCCCTCTTCTGGCCTGCAGACATACACACAGACAGAATATTGTATACATAATATATAAATAAATATTTTAAAAAAAAGATCGTGATTATCTTTCTTAGTAAAGCTTCTAGAGAGAAAATGAACACTGCTCCAACTATGAACAGAACTTTGACATATCCCAAACTAGGGCTTCTCATTTGAGAGTAAAACATGTGCGTTTCTCACTTAAGCATTTCATGAAATTCTTACCCTTTCAAATGAACGTGATTATCTTTCAAAGGAAAATTTCTAGAGAAAAAAAGGAACACTGCTCTATTGTCGAACAGTACGTTGACATATCCCAATCTAGGGCTTCTCATTTGAGAGTAACAAATGTGCGTTTCTCACAAAAGCATTTCATGAAATTCTTACCCTTTCAATAGAACGTGAGTATCTTACAAAGCTTCTAGAGAGAAAATGACCACTGCTCTAACTTTGAAAAGAATTTTGACATATTCCAAACTAGGGCCTCTTATTTCAGAGTAACACATGTGCGTTTCTGACAAAAGCCTTTCATGAAATTTTTACCCTTTCAAATGAACGTGATTATCTTTCAATGTAATGCTTCAGCACAGAAAATGAACACTCTGCCAACTTCTAACAATAGTGTAACATATCCCGAATAACAACTTCTCATTTCAGCGTAACACATGTACATTTCTCACATAAGTATTTCATGAAATTATTACCCTCACAAAAGAATGTGATTATCTTTCAAAGTAAAGCTTCTAGAGAAAAAATGAACACTGGTCTAACTTTGAACAGAACTTTGACATATTCCCAATTGGGCTTCACATTTCATAATAACACATGTGTATTTCTCACAAAAGCATTTCATGAAATTATTTCCCTTTAAAAGAACATGATTATCTTTCAATGTAACGCTTCTAGAGAGAAAATGAACACTGCTCGAATGTCGAACAATACTTGGACATATCCAAAACTAGAGCTTCTCATTTAAGAGTAAGACATGTGCGTTTCTCACATAAGCATATCATGAAATTCTTACCCTTTCAAATGAACGTAATTATCTTTCAAAGTAAAGCTTCTAGATCGAAAATGAACATTGCTCTAACTTTGAACAAAACTTTGACCTATTCCAAACTAGGGCTTCTCATTTTAGAGTAACACATGTGCGTTTCTCACATAAGCATATCATGAAATTCTTACTATTTCAAATGAACGTGATTACTTTCCAAAGTAAAGCTTCTAGAGAGAAAATGACCACAGCTCTAACTTTGAATAGAACTTTGACCTATTCCAAACTAGGGCTTCTCATCTCAGAGTAACACATGTGCGTTTCTCACAAAAGTGTTTCATGAAATTTTTACCCTTTCAAATGAACGTGATTATCTTTCAAGGTAATGCTTCAGCACAGAAAATGAACACTTCGCCAACTTCTAACAATAGTGTAACATATCCCGAATAACAACTTCTCATTTCAACGTAACACATGTGCGTTTCTCACAGAAGTATTTCATGAAATTCTTACCCTTTCAAAAGAATGTGATTGTCTTTCAAAGTAAAGCTTCCTGAGAGGAAATGAACACTGCTCTAACTTTGAACAGAACTTTGACATATGCCAAACTAGGGCTTCTCATTTTAGAGTAACACATGTGCGTTTCTCACATAAGCATATCATGAAATTCTTAGTATTTCAAATGAACGTGATTACCTTCCAAAGTAAAGCTTCTAGAGAGAAAATGACCACTGCTCTAACTTTGAATAGAACTTTGACCTATTCCAAACTAGGGCTTCTCATTTCAGAGTAACACATGTGCGTTTCTCACAAAAGTGTTTCATGAAATTTTACCCTTTCAAATGAACGTGATTATCTTTCAATGTAATGCTTCAGCACAGAAAATGAACACTCTGCCAACTTCTAACAATAGTGTAACATATCCCGAATAACAAGTTCTCATTTCAGCGTAACACATGTGCGTTTCTCACAGAAGTATTTCATGAAATTCTTACCCTTTCAAAGTATGTGATTATCTTTCAAAGTCAGCTTCCTGAGAGGAAATGAACACTGCTCTAACTTTGAACAGAACTTTGACATATTCCAAACTAGGGCTTCTCATTTGAGAGTAACCCATGTGTGTTTCTCACAAAAGTGTTTCATGAAATTTTTACCCTTTCAAATGAACGTGATTATCTTTCAAAGTAAAGCTTCCAGAGAGAAAATGAAGAATGCTCTAAAAGGCGAACAATACTTGGACATATCCCTAGCTAGGGCTTCTCATTTGAAAGTAACACATTTGCATTTCTTACAAAAGCATATCATGAAATTGTTACCCTTTCAAGTGAACGTTATTATCTTTCAAATAAAGCTTCTAGAGAGAAAATGAACACTGCGATAACTTTCAACAGAACTTTGACATGTTCCAAACTAGGGCTTCTCATTTCAGAGTAACACATGTGCATTTCTCACAAAAGCATTTCATGAAATATTTACCCTTTGAAATGAACGTGATTATTTTTCAATGTCATGCATCCAGAGAGAAATTGAACACTGCTCTAATGTCGAACAATACTTCGACATATCTCTAGCAAGGGCTTCTCATTTGTGAGTAACACATTTGCGTTTCTCACAAAAGCATATCATGAAATTCTTACCATTTCAAGTGAACGGGATTATCCTTCAAATTAAATCTTCTAGAGCGAAAATGAACACTTTGCTATCTTTCAACAGAACTTTGACATGTTCCAAACTAGGCCTTCTCATTTCAGAGTAACACATGTGCGTTTCTCACAAAAGCATTTAATGAGGTTTTTACCCTTTCAAATCAACGTGGTTATTTTTCAATGTCTTCATTCAGCACAGAAAATGAACACTGCACTAACTTCTAACAATAAGTGTGCCATATCCCAAATAACAACTTCTCATTTCAGTGTAACAAATGTTTGTTTTTAACAAAAGCATTTCATGAAATTCTTACCGTTTCAAAGAACGTGATTATCTTTCAAATTAAAGCTTTTAGAGAGAAAATGATCACTGCTCCAACTATGAACAGAACTTTGACATATACCAAACTAGGGCCTCTCATTTGAGAGTAACACATGTGCGTTTCTCACAAAAGCATATATGAAATTCTTACCCTTTCAAATGAACGTAATTATCTTTCAAAGTAAAGCTTCTAGAGAGTTAATGAACACTGCTCTAATGTCCAACAATACTTGGACATATCCCAAACTAGGTCTACTCATTTCATAGTAACTAATGTTCGTTTCTCACATAAGAATATCATGAAATTCTTACTATTTCAAATGAACGTGATTATCTTCCAAAGTAAAGCTTCTAGAGAGAAAATGAACACTGCACTAACTTTCAACAGAACTTTGACATGTTCCAAACTAGGGCTTCTCATTTCAGCGTAACACATGTGCGTTTCTCACAGAAGTATTTCATGAAATTCTTACCCTTTCAATAGAACGTGAGTATCTTACAAAGTAAAGCTTCTAGAGAAGAAATGAACACTGGTATAATTTTGAAGAGAACTTTGACCTATTCCAAACTAGGGCTTCTCATTTCAGAGTAACACATGTGCGTTTCTCACAAAAGTGTTTCATGAAATTTTTACCCTTTCAAATGAACGTGATTATCTTTCAATGTAATGCTTTAGCACAGAAAATGAACACTCCACAAACTTCTAACAATAGTGTAACATATGCCGAATAACAACTTCTCATTTCAGCGTAACACATGTGCGTTTCTCACAGAAGTATTTCATGAAATTCTTACCCTTTCAATAGAACGTGAGTATCTTACAAAGTAAAGCTTCTAGAGAGGAAATGAACACTGGTATAACTTTGAAGAGAACTTTGACCTATTCCAAACTAGGGCTTCTCATTTCAGAGTAACACATGTGTGTTTCTCACAAAAGCATTTCATGAAATTATTTCCCTTTCAAAAGAACATGATTATCTTTCAATGTAAAGCTTCTAGAGAGAAAATGAACAATGCTCGAATATCGAACAATACTTGGACATATCCAAAACTAGGCCTTCTCATTTCAGAGTAAAACATGTTTGTTTCTCACATAAGCATATCATGAAATTCTTACTCTTTCAAATGAACGTGATTATCTTTCAAATTAAAGCTTCTAGAGAGAAAATGAACACTGCTCTAATGTCGAACAATACTTGGACATATCCCAAGCTAGGGCTTCTCATTTGAGAGTAACACATGTGTGTTTCTCACAGAAGCATATCGTGAAATTCATACCCCTTTCATGTTAACGTGATTATCTTTCAAAGTAAAGCTTCTAGCGCGAAAATGAACACTGTGCTAACTTTCAACAGAACTTTGACATGTTCCAAACTAGGGCTTCTCATTTCAGAGAAACACATGTGCGTTTCTCACAAAAGCATTTAATGAAGTTTTTACCCTTTCAAATCAACGTGGTTATTTTGCAATGGCTTGCTTCAGCACAGAAAATGAACACTGCACTAACTTCTAACAATAAGTGGAACATATCCCAAATAACAACTTCTCATTTCAGAGTAACAAATGTTTGTTACTAACAAAAACATTTCATAAAATTCTTACCCTTTCAAAGAACGTGATTATCTTTCAAAATAAAGCTTCAAGAGAGAAAATGAACACTGCTCCAACTATGAACAGAACTTTGACATATCCCAAACTAGGTCTTCTCATTTCAGAGTAACACATGTGCGTTTCTAACAAAAGCATTTCATGAAATTCTTAACCTTTCAGAAGAACGGCTTGGGGGATGGAGAGATGGCTCAGTGGTTATGAGCATTGCCTGCTCTTCCAAAGGTCCTGAGTTCAATTCCTGGCAACCACATGGTAGCTCACAACAATCTGGAATGAGGTCTGGTGCCCTCTTCTGGCCTGCAGACATACACACAGACAGAATATTTTATACATAATATATAAATAAATATTTTAAAAAAAAAGATCGTGATTATCTTTCTAAGTAAAGCTTCTAGAGAGAAAATGAACACTGCTCGAACTCTGAACAGAACTTTGACATATCCCAAAATAGGGCTTCTTATTTCAGAGTAACACATGTGCGTTTCTCACTTAAGCATTTCATGAAATTCTTACCCTTTCAAATGAACGTGATTATCTTTCAAAGTAAAATTTCTAGAGAGAAAATGAACACTGCTCTAATTGTCGAACAGTACGTTGACATATCCCAAACTAGGGCTTCTCATTTGAGAGTAACAAATGTGCGTTTCTCACAAAAGCATTTCATGAAATTCTTACCCTTTCAATAGAACATGAGTATCTTACAAAAGCTTCTAGAGAGAAAATGAACACTGCTCTAACTTTGAACAGAATTTTGACATGTTCCAAACTAGGGCTTCTCATTTCAGAGTAACACATGTGCGTTTCTCACAGAAGCATTTCATGAAGTTTTTACCCCTTCAAATGAACGTGGTTATTTTTCAATGTCATGTTTCAGCACAAAAAATGAACACTGCACTAACTTCTAACCAAAAATGTAACATATCCAGAATAACAACTTCTCATTACAGAGTAACACAAGTTTGTTTCTAACAAAAGGTTTTCATGAAATACTTACCCTTTCAAAAGAACGTGAGTATCTTACAAAGTAAAACTTCTAGAGAGAAAATGAACACTGCTCTAATGTCGAACAATACTTGGACATATCCCAAGCTAGGGCTTCTCATTTGAGAGTAACACATGTGCTTTTCTCACAAAAGCATTTCAGGAAATTCTTACTATTCCAAGTGAACGTGATTATCTTTCAAAGTAGAGCTTCTAGAGTTAAAATGAACACTGCCCTATTTTTCAACAGACCTTTGACATGTTCCAAACAAGGAGCTTCTCATTTCAGAGTAACACAGCGTTTCTCACAAAAGCATTTATGAAGATTTTACCCTTTCAAATGAATGTGGTTATCTTTCAATGTCTTGCTTCAGCACAGAAAATGAACACTGCACTAACTCCTAACAATAAGTGTGCCATATCCCAAATAACAACTTCTCTTTTCAGAGTAACAAATGTGTGTTTCTTACAAAAGCATTTCATGAAATTCTTACCCTTTCAAAAGAACGTGAGTATCTTTCAATGTAAAGCTTCTAGAGAGAAAATGAACACTGCTCTAATGTCGAACAATACTTGGACATATCCCAAACTAGGGCTTCTCATTTCAGAGTAACACATGTTTGTTTCTCACATAAGCATATCATGAAATTCTTACCCCTTCAAACGAACGTGATTATCTTTCAAAGTAAAGCTTCTAGAGAGAAAATGAACACTGCTCTAACTTTGAACAGAACTATGACACATTCAAAACTAGGGCTTCTCATTTCAAAGTAACACATGTGCGTTTCTCACAAAAGGATATCATGAAGTTCTTACCCTTTAAAATGAACGTGATTATCTTTCAAAGTAAAGCTTCTAGAGAGGAAATGAACACTGCTCTAACTTTGAACAGAACTTTGACATATTACAAACATGGGCTTCTCATTTCAGAGTAACACATGTGCATTTCTCACAAAAGCATTTCATGAAATTTTTACCCTTTCAAATGAACGTGATTATCTTTCAAATTAAAGCTTCTAGAGAGAAAATGAACACTGCTCTAATGTCGAACAATACTTGGACATATCCCAAGCTAGGGCTTCTCATTTGAGAATAACACATGTGTGTTTCTCACAGAAGCATATCGTGAAATTCATACCCTTTCAAGTTAACGTGATTATCTTTCAAAGTAAAGCTTCTAGCGCGAAAAGGAACACTGTGCTAACTTTCAACAGAACTTTGACATGTTCCAAACTAGGGCTTCTCATTTCAGAGAAACACATGTGCGTTTCTCACAAAAGCATTTAATGAAGTTTTTACCCATTCAAATCAACGTAGTTATTTTGCAATGGCTTGCCTCAGCACAGAAAATGAACACTGCACTAACTTCTAACAATAAGTGGAACATATCCCAAATAACAACTTCTCATTTCAGAGTAACAAATGTTTGTTTCTAACAAAAGCATTTCATGAAATTCTTACCCTTTCAAAGAATGTGATTATCTTTCAAAGTAAAGCTTCTAGAGAAAAAATGAACATTGCTCCAACTATGAACAGAACTTTGACATATCCCAAACTAGGGCTTCTCACTTGAGAGTAACGCATGTGCGTTTCTCACATAAGCATATCATGAAATTCTTACCCTTTCAAATGAACGTGATTATCTTTCAAAGTAAAATTTCTGAGAGAAAATGAACACTGCTCTAACTTGTCGAACAGTACGTTGACATATCCCAAACTAGGGCTTCTCATTTGAGAGTAACATATGTGCGTTTCTCACAAAAGCCTTTCATGAAATTCTTACCCTTTCAAATGAACGTAATTATCTTTCAAAGTAAAGCTTCTAGAGAGTTAATGAACACTGCTCTAATGTCCAACAATACTTGGACATATCCCAAACTAGGTCTTCTCATTTCATAGTAACTAATGTTCGTTTCTCACATAAGAATATCATGAAATTCTTACTATTTCAAATGAACGTGATTATCTTCCAAAGTAAAGCTTCTAGAGAGAAAATGAACACTGCGCTAACTTTCAACAGAACTTTGACATGTCCCAAACTAGGGCTTCTCATTTCAGCGTAACACATGTGCGTTTCTCACAGAAGTATTTCATGAAATTCTTACCCTTTCAATAGAACGTGAGTATCTTGCAAAGTAAAGCTTCTAGAGAAGAAATGAACACTGGTATAACTTTGAAGAGAACTTTGACCTATTCCTAACTAGGGCTTCTAATTTCAAAGTAACACATGTGCGTTTCTCACAAAAGTGTTTCATGAAATTTTTACCCTTTCAAATGAACGAGATTATCTTTCAATGTAATGCTTTAGCACAGAAAATGAACACTCCGCCAACTTCTAACAATAGTGTAACATATGCCGAATAACAACTTCTCATTTCAGCGTAACACATGTGTGTTTCTCACAAAAGCATTTCATGAAATTATTACCCTTTCAAAAGAACGTGATTATCTTTCAATGTAAAGCTTCTAGAGAGAAAATGAACAATGCTCAAATATCGAACAGTACTTGGACATATCCAAAACTAGGCCTTCTCATTTCAGAGTAACACATGTTTGTTTCTCACATAAGCATATCATGAAATTCTTACTCTTTCAAATGAACGTGATTATCTTTCAAATTAAAGCTTCTAGAGAGTAAATGAACACTGCTCTAATGTCGAACAATACTTGGACATATCCCAAGCTAGGGCTTCTCATTTGAGAGTAACACATGTGTGTTTCTCACAGAAGCATATCGTGAAATTCATACCCTTTCAAGTTAACGTGATTATCTTTCAAAGTAAAGCTTCTAGCGCGAAAATGAACACTGCGCTAACTTTCAACAGAACTTTGACATGTTCCAAACTAGGGCTTCTCATTACAGAGAAACACATGTGCGTTTCTCACAAAAGCATTTAATGAAGTTTTTACCCTTTCAAATCAACGTGGTTATTTTGCAATGGCTTGCTTCAGCACAGAAAATGAACACTGCACTAACTTCTAACAATAAGTGGAACATATCCCAAATAACAACTTCTCATTTCAGAGTAACAAATGTTTGTTTCTAACAAAAACATTTCATGAAATTCTTACCCTTTCAAAGAACGTGATTATCTTTCAAAATAAAGCTTCAAGAGAGAAAATGAACACTGCTCCAACTATGAACAGAACTTTGACATATCCCAAACTAGGTCTTCTCATTTCAGAGTAACACATGTGCGTTTCTAACAAAAGCATTTCATGAAATTCTTAACCTTTCAGAAGAACGGCTTGGGGGATGGAGAGATGGCTCAGTGGTTAAGAGCATTGCCTGCTCTTCCAAAGGTCCTGAGTTCAATTCCTGGCAACCACATGGTAGCTCACAACAATCTGGAATGAGGTCTGGTGCCCTCTTCTGGCCTGCAGACATACACACAGACAGAATATTTTATACATAATATATAAATAAATATTTTTAAAAAAAAGATCGTGATTATCTTTCTAAGTAAAGCTTCTAGAGAGAAAATGAACACTGCTCGAACTCTGAACAGAACTTTGACATATCCCAAAATAGGGCTTCTTATTTCAGAGTAACACATGTGCGTTTCTCACTTAAGCATTTCATGAAATTCTTACCCTTTCAAATGAACGTGATTATCTTTCAAAGTAAAGCTTCTAGATCGAAAAAGAACATTGCTCTAAATTTGAACAAAACTTTGACTTATTCCAAACTAGGGCTTCTCATTTCAGAGTAACACATGTGCGTTTCTCACAAAAGTGTTTCATGAAATTTTTACCCTTTCAAATGAACGTGATTATCTTTCAAATTAAAGCTTCTAGAGAGAAAATGAACACTGCTCTAATGTCGAACAATACTTGGACATATCCCAAGCTAGGGCTTCTCATTTGAGAGTAACACATGTGTGTTTCTCACAGAAGCATATCGTGAAATTCATACCCTTTCAAGTTAACGTGATTATCTTTCAAAGTAAAGCTTCTAGCACAAAAATGAACACTGTGCTTACTTTCAACAGAACTTTGATATTTTCCAAACTAGGGCTTCTCATTTCATAGAAACACATGTGCGTTTCTCACAAAAGCATTTAATGAAGTTTTTACCCTTTCAAATCAACGTGGTTATTTTGCAATGGCTTGCTTCAGCACAGAAAATGAACACTGTACTAACTTCTAACAATAAGTGGAACATATCCCAAATAACAACTTCTCATTTCAGAGTAACAAATGTTTGTTTCTAACAAAAGCATTTCATGAAATTCTTACCCATTCAAAGAACGTGATTATCTTTCAAAGTAAAGCTTCTGGAGAGAAAATGAACACTGCTCCAACTATGAACAGAACTTTGACATATCCCAAACTAGGTCTTCTCATTTCAGAGTAACACATGTGCGTTTCTAACAAAAGCATTTCATAAAATTCTTACCCTTTGAAAAGAACGGCTTGGGGGATGGAGAGATGGCTCAGTGGTTAAGAGCATTGCCTGCTCTTCGAAAGGTCCTGAGTTCAATTCCTGGCAACCACATGGCAGCTCACAACAATCTGGAATGAGGTCTGGTGCCCTCTTCTGGCCTGCAGACATACACACAGACAGAATATTGTATACATAATATATAAATAAATATTTTAAAAAAAAGATCGTGATTATCTTTCTTAGTAAAGCTTCTAGAGAGAAAATGAACACTGCTCCAACTATGAACAGAACTTTGACATATCCCAAACTAGGGCTTCTCATTTGAGAGTAAAACATGTGCGTTTCTCACTTAAGCATTTCATGAAATTCTTACCCTTTCAAATGAACGTGATTATCTTTCAAAGGAAAATTTCTAGAGAAAAAAGGAACACTGCTCTATTGTCGAACAGTACGTTGACATATCCCAATCTAGGGCTTCTCATTTGAGAGTAACAAATGTGCGTTTCTCACAAAAGCATTTCATGAAATTCTTACCCTTTCAATAGAACGTGAGTATCTTACAAAGCTTCTAGAGAGAAAATGACCACTGCTCTAACTTTGAACAGAATTTTGACATATTCCAAACTAGGGCCTCTCATTTCAGAGTAACACATGTGCGTTTCTGACAAAAGCCTTTCATGAAATTTTTACCCTTTCAAATGAACGTGGTTATCTTTCAATGTAATGCTTCAGCACAGAAAATGAACACTCTGCCAACTTCTAACAATAGTGTAACATATCCCGAATAACAACTTCTCATTTCAGCGTAACACATGTACATTTCTCACATAAGTATTTCATGAAATTATTACCCTCACAAAAGAATGTGATTATCTTTCAAAGTAAAGCTTCTAGAGAAAAAATGAACACTGGTCTAACTTTGAACAGAACTTTGACATATTCCCAACTTGGGCTTCACATTTCATAATAACACATGTGTATTTCTCACAAAAGCATTTCATGAAATTATTTCCCTTTAAAAGAACATGATTATCTTTCAATGTAAAGCTTCTAGAGAGAAAATGAACACTGCTCGAATGTCGAACAATACTTGGACATATCCAAAACTAGGGCTTCTCATTTCAGAGTAAGACATGTGCGTTTCTCACATAAGCATATCATGAAATTCTTACCCTTTCAAATGAACGTGATTATCTTTCAAAGTAAAGCTTCTAGATCGAAAATGAACACTGCTCTAACTCTTGAACAAAACTTTGACCTATTCCAAACTAGGGCTTCTCATTTTAGAGTAACAAATGTGTGTTTCTCACATAAGCATTTCATGAAATTCTTACTATTTCAAATGAACGTGATTACTTTCCAAAGTAAAGCTTCTAGAGAGAAAATGACCACTGCTCTAACTTTGAAGAACTTTGACCTATTCCAAACTAGGGCTTCTCATTTTAGAGTAACACATGTGCGTTTCTCACAAAAGTGTTTCATGAAATTTTTACCCTTTCAAATGAACGTGATTATCTTTCAATGTAATGCTTCAGCACAGAAAATGAACACTCCACCAACTTCTAACAATAGTGTAACATATCCCGAATAACAACTTCTCATTTCAGCGTAACACATGTGCGTTTCTCACAGAAGTATTTCATGAAATTCTTACCCTTTCAAAAGAATGTGATTATCTTTCAAAGTAAAGCTTCCTGAGAGGAAATGAACACTGCTCTAACTTTGAACAGAACTTTGACATATCCCAAACTAGGGCTTCTCATTTCAGAGTAACACATGTGCGTTTCTCACATAAGCATATCATGAAATTCTTAGTATTTCAAATGAACGTGATTACCTTCCAAAGTAAAGCTTCTAGAGAGAAAATGAACACTGCTCTAACTTTGAACAGAACTTTGACCTATTCCAAACTAGGGCTTCTCATTTCAGAGTAACACATGTGCGTTTCTCACAAAAGTGTTTCATGAAATTTTACCCTTTCAAATGAACGTGATTATCTTTCAATGTAATGCTTCAGACAGAAAATGAACTGCCAACTTCTACAATATGTAACATATCCCGAATAACAAGTTCTCATTTCAGCGTAACACATGTGCGTTTCTCACAGAAGTATTTCATGAAATTCTTACCCTTTCAAAGAATGTGATTATCTTTCAAAGTAAAGCTTCCTGAGAGGAAATGAACACTGCTCTAACTTTGAACAGAACTTTGACATCTTCCAAACTAGGGCTTCTCATTTGAGAGTAACACATGTGCGTTTCTCACAAAAGTGATTTCATGAAATTTTTACCCTTTCAAATGAACGTGATTATCTTTCAAAGTAAAGCTTCCAGAGAGAAAATGAACAATGCTCTAAAAGGCGAACAATACTTGGACATATCCCTAGCTAGGGCTTCTCATTTGAAAGTAACACATTTGCGTTTCTTACAGAAGCATATCGTGAAATTGTTACCCTTTCAAGTGAACGTTATTATCTTTCAAAGTAAAGCTTCTAGAGAGAAAATGAACACTGCGATAACTTTCAACAGAACTTTGACATGTTCCAAACTAGGGCTTCTCATTTCAGAGTAACACATGTGCATTTCTCACAAAAGCATTTCATGAAATATTTACCCTTTGAAATGAACGTGATTATTTTTCAATGTCATGCATCCAGAGAGAAATTGAACACTGCTCTAATGTCGAACAATACTTCGACATATCTCATAGCAAGGGCTTCTCATTTGTGAGTAACACATTTGCGTTTCTAACAAAAGCATATCATGAAATTCTTACCATTTCAAGTGAACGGGATTATCCTTCAAAGTAAAGCTTCTAGAGCGAAAATGAACACTTTGCTAACTTTCAACAGAACTTTGACATGTTCCAAACTAGGCCTTCTCATTTCAGAGTAACACATGTGCGTTTCTCACAAAAGCATTTAATGAGGTTTTTACCCATTCAAATCAACGTGGTTATTTTTCAATGTCTTCATCAGCACAGAAAATGAACACTGCACTAACTTCTAACAATAAGTGTGCCATATCCCAAATAACAACTTCTCATTTCAGTGTAACAAATGTTTGTTTTTAACAAAAGCATTTCATGAAATTCTTACCCTTTCAAAGAACGTGATTATCTTTCAAAGTAAAGCTTTTAGAGAGAAAATGATCACTGCTCCAACTATGAACAGAACTTTGACATATACCAAACTAGGGCCTCTCATTTGAGAGTAACACATGTGCGTTTCTCACAAAAGCATATATGAAATTCTTACCCTTTCAAATGAACGTAATTATCTTTCAAAGTAAAGCTTCTAGAGAGTTAATGAACACTGCTCTAATGTCCAACAATACTTGGACATATCCCAAACTAGGTCTACTCATTTCATAGTAACTAATGTTCGTTTCTCACATAAGAATATCATGAAATTCTTACTATTTCAAATGAACGTGATTATCTTCCAAAGTAAAGCTTCTAGAGAGAAAATGAACACTGCGCTAACTTTCAACAGAACTTTGACATGTTCCAAACTAGGGCTTCTCATTTCAGCGTAACACATGTGCGTTTCTCACAGAAGTATTTCATGAAATTCTTACCCTTTCAATAGAACGTGAGTATCTTACAAAGTAAAGCTTCTAGAGAAGAAATGAACACTGGTATAACTTTGAAGAGAACTTTGACCTATTCCAAACTAGGGCTTCTAATTTCAGAGTAACACATGTGCGTTTCTCACAAAAGTGTTTCATGAAATTTTTACCCTTTCAAATGAACGTAATTATCTTTCAATGTAATGCTTTAGCACAGAAAATGAACACTCCACAAACTTCTAACAATAGTGTAACATATGCCGAATAACAACTTCTCATTTCAGCAGTACAAAGTAAGAAATAAAAAAGTGAGTATCTTACAAAGTAAAGCTTCTAAGAAGACATGGATAACTTTGAAGAGAACTTTGACCTATTCCAAACTAGGGCTTCTCATTTCAGAGTAACACATGTGTGTTTCTCACAAAAGCATTTCATGAAATTATTTCCCTTTCAAAAGAACATGATTATCTTTCAATGTAAAGCTTCTAGAGAGAAAATGAACAATGCTCGAATATCGAACAATACTTGGACATATCCAAAACTAGGCCTTCTCATTTCAGAGTAACACATGTTTGTTTCTCACATAAGCATATCATGAAATTCTTACTCTTTCAAATGAACGTGATTATCTTTCAAATTAAAGCTTCTAGAGAGAAAATGAACACTGCTCTAATGTCGAACAATACTTGGACATATCCCAAGCTAGGGCTTCTCATTTGAGAGTAACACATGTGTGTTTCTCACAGAAGCATATCGTGAAATTCATACCCTTTCATGTTAACGTGATTATCTTTCAAAGTAAAGCTTCTAGCGCGAAAATGAACACTGTGCTAACTTTCAACAGAACTTTGACATGTTCCAAACTAGGGCTTCTCATTTCAGAGAAACACATGTGCGTTTCTCACAAAAGCATTTAATGAAGTTTTTACCCTTTCAAATCAACGTGGTTATTTTGCAATGGCTTGCTTCAGCACAGAAAATGAACACTGCACTAACTTCTAACAATAAGTGGAACATATCCCAAATAACAACTTCTCATTTCAGAGTAACAAATGTTTGTTTCTAACAAAAACATTTCATAAAATTCTTACCCTTTCAAAGAACGTGATTATCTTTCAAAATAAAGCTTCAAGAGAGAAAATGAACACTGCTCCAACTATGAACAGAACTTTGACATATCCCAAACTAGGTCTTCTCATTTCAGAGTAACACATGTGCGTTTCTAACAAAAGCATTTCATGAAATTCTTAACCTTTCAGAAGAACGGCTTGGGGGATGGAGAGATGGCTCAGTGGTTAAGAGCATTGCCTGCTCTTCCAAAGGTCCTGAGTTCAATTCCTGGCAACCACATGGTAGCTCACAACAATCTGGAATGAGGTCTGGTGCCCTCTTCTGGCCTGCAGACATACACACAGACAGAATATTTTATACATAATATATAAATAAATATTTTTAAAAAAAAGATCGTGATTATCTTTCTAAGTAAAGCTTCTAGAGAGAAAATGAACACTGCTCGAACTCTGAACAGAACTTTGACATATCCCAAAATAGGGCTTCTTATTTCAGAGTAACACATGTGCGTTTCTCACTTAAGCATTTCATGAAATTCTTACCCTTTCAAATGAACGTGATTATCTTTCAAAGTAAAGCTTCTAGATCGAAAAAGAACATTGCTCTAAATTTGAACAAAACTTTGACTTATTCCAAACTAGGGCTTCTCATTTCAGAGTAACACATGTGCGTTTCTCACAAAAGTATTTCATGAAATTTTACCCTTTCAAATGAACGTGATTATCTTTCAATGTAATGCTTCAGCACAGAAAATGAACACTGCTGCCAACTTCTAACAATAGTGTAACATATCCCGAATAACAAGCTTCTCATTTCAGCGTAACACATGTGCGTTTCTCACAGAAGTATTTCATGAAATTCTTACCCTTTCAAAGTATGTGATTATCTTTCAAAGTAAAGCTTCCTGAGAGGAAATGAACACTGCTCTAACTTTGAACAGAACTTTGACATATTCCAAACTAGGGCTTCTTATTTCAGAGTAACACTTGTGCGTTTCTCACAAAAGTGTTTCATGAAATTTTAACCCTTTCAAATGAACGTGATTATCTTTCTATGTAATGCTTCAGCACAGAAAATGAACACTGCTCTAAAAGGCGAAAAATACTTGGACATATCCCTAGCTAGGGCTTCTCATTTGAGAGTAATACATTTGCATTTCTTACAAAAGCATTTCATGAAATTTTTACCCTTTAAAATGAACGTGATTATCTTTCAAAGTAAAGCTTCTAGAGAGAAAATGAACACTGCGCTAACTTTCAACAGAACTTTGACATGTTCCAAACTTGGGCTTCTCATTTCAGAGTAACTCATGTGCGTTTCTCACAAAAGCATTTCATGAAATATTTACCCTTTCAAATGAACGTGATTATTTTTCAATGTCATGCATCCAGAGAGAAATTGAACACTGCTCTAATGTCGAACAATACGTGGAACATATCTCTAGCAAGGGCTTCTCATTTGTAGAGTAACAAATTTGCGTTTCTAACAAAAGCATATCATGAAATTCTTACCATTTCAAGTGAACGGGATTATCTTTCAAATTAAAGCTTCTAGAGCGAAAATGAACACTTTGCTAACTTTCAACAGAACTTTGACATGTTCCAAACTAGGGCTTCTCATTTCAGAGTAACACATGTGCGTTTCTCACAAAAGCATTTAATGAGGTTTTACCCTTTCAAATCAACGTGGTTATTTTTCAATGTCTTCATTCAGCACGAAAATGAACACTGCACTAACTTCTAACAATAAGTGTGCATATCCCAAATAACAACTTCTCATTTCAGTGTAACAAATGTTTGTTTTTAACAAAAGCATTTCATGAAATTCTTACCGTTTCAAATGAACGTGATTATCTTTCAAAGTAAAGCTTCTAGAGAGAAAATGATCACTGCTCCAACTATTGTCGAACAGAACTTTGACATATACCAAACTAGGGCCTCTCATTTGAGAGTAACACATGTGCGTTTCTCACAAAAGCATATATGAAATTCTTACCCTTTCAAATGAACGTAATTATCTTTCAAAGTAAAGCTTCTAGAGAGTTAATGAACACTGCTCTAATGTCCAACAATACTTGGACATATCCCAAACTAGGTCTACTCATTTCATAGTAACTAATGTTCGTTTCTCACATAAGAATATCATGAAATTCTTACTATTTCAAATGAACGTGATTATCTTCCAAAGTAAAGCTTCTAGAGAGAAAATGAACACTGCGCTAACTTTCAACAGAACTTTGACATGTTCCAAACTAGGGCTTCTCATTTCAGCGTAACACATGTGCGTTTCTCACAGAAGTATTTCATGAAATTCTTACCCTTTCAATAGAACGTGAGTATCTTACAAAGTAAAGCTTCTAGAGAAGAAATGAACACTGGTATAACTTTGAAGAGAACTTTGACCTATTCCAAACTAGGGCTTCTCATTTCAGAGTAACACATGTGCGTTTCTCACAAAAGTGTTTCATGAAATTTTTACCCTTTCAAATGAACGTGATTATCTTTCAATGTAATGCTTTAGCACAGAAAATGAACACTCCACAAACTTCTAACAATAGTGTAACATATGCCGAATAACAACTTCTCATTTCAGCGTAACACATGTGCGTTTCTCACAAAGTATTTCATGAAATTCTTACCCTTTCAATAGAACGGAGTATCTTACAAAGTAAAGCTTCTAGAGAGGAAATGAACACTGGTATAACTTGAAGAGAATCATTCCAAACTAGGGCTTCTCATTTCAGAGTAACACATGTGTGTTTCTCACAAAAGCATTTCATGAAATTATTTCCCTTTCAAAAGAACATGATTATCTTTCAATGTAAAGCTTCTAGAGAGAAAATGAACAATGCTCGAATATCGAACAATACTTGGACATATCCAAAACTAGGCCTTCTCATTTCAGAGTAAAACATGTTTGTTTCTCACATAAGCATATCATGAAATTCTTACTCTTTCAAATGAACGTGATTATCTTTCAAATTAAAGCTTCTAGAGAGAAAATGAACACTGCTCTAATGTCGAACAATACTTGGACATATCCCAAGCTAGGGCTTCTCATTTGAGAGTAACACATGTGTGTTTCTCACAGAAGCATATCGTGAAATTCATACCCTTTCATGTTAACGTGATTATCTTTCAAAGTAAAGCTTCTAGCGCGAAAATGAACACTGTGCTAACTTTCAACAGAACTTTGACATGTTCCAAACTAGGGCTTCTCATTTCAGAGAAACACATGTGCGTTTCTCACAAAAGCATTTAATGAAGTTTTTACCCTTTCAAATCAACGTGGTTATTTTGCAATGGCTTGCTTCAGCACAGAAAATGAACACTGCACTAACTTCTAACAATAAGTGGAACATATCCCAAATAACAACTTCTCATTTCAGAGTAACAAATGTTTGTTTCTAACAAAAACATTTCATGAAATTCTTACCCTTTCAAAGAACGTGATTATCTTTCAAAATAAAGCTTCAAGAGAGAAAATGAACACTGCTCCAACTATGAACAGAACTTTGACATATCCCAAACTAGGTCTTCTCATTTCAGAGTAACACATGTGCGTTTCTAACAAAAGCATTTCATGAAATTCTTAACCTTTCAGAAGAACGGCTTGGGGGATGGAGAGATGGCTCAGTGGTTATGAGCATTGCCTGCTCAGCCAAAGGTCCTGAGTTCAATTCCTGGCAACCACATGGTAGCTCACAACAATCTGGAATGAGGTCTGGTGCCCTCTTCTGGCCTGCAGACATACACACAGACAGAATATTTTATACATAATATATAAATAAATATTTTAAAAAAAAAAGATCGTGATTATCTTTCTAAGTAAAGCTTCTAGAGAGAAAATGAACACTGCTCGAACTCTGAACAGAACTTTGACATATCCCAAAATAGGGCTTCTTATTTCAGAGTAACACATGTGCTTTCTCACTTAAGCATTTCATGAAATTCTTACCCTTTCAAATGAACGTGATTATCTTTCAAAGTAAAATTTCTAGAGAGAAAATGAACACTGCTCTATTGTCGAACAGTACGTTGACATATCCCAAACTAGGGCTTCTCATTTGAGAGTAACAAATGTGCGTTTCTCACAAAAGCATTTCATGAAATTCTTACCCTTTCAATAGAACATGAGTATCTTACAAAGCTTCTAGAGAGAAAATGACCACTGCTCTAACTTTGAACAGAATTTTGACATGTTCCAAACTAGGGCTTCTCATTTCAGAGTAACACATGTGCGTTTTTCACAGAAGCATTTCATGAAGTTTTTACCCCTTCAAATGAACGTGGTTATTTTTCAATGTCATGTTTCAGCACAAAAAAATGAACACTGCATTAACTTCTAACCAAAAAATGTAACATATCCAGAATAACAACTTCTCATTACAGAGTAACACAAGTTTGTTTCTAACAAAAGGTTTTCATGAAATACTTACTCTTTCAAAAGAACGTGAGTATCTTACAAAGTAAAACTTCTAGAGAGAAAATGAACACTGCTCTAATGTCGAACAATACTTGGACATATTCCAAGCTAGGGCTTCTCATTTGAGAGTAACACATGTGCTTTTCTCACAAAAGCATATCAGGAAATTCTTACTATTCCAAGTGAACGTGATTATCTTTCAAAGTAGAGCTTCTAGAGTTAAAATGAACACTGCCCTATTTTTCAACAGACCTTTGACATGTTCCAAACAAGAGCTTCTCATTTCAGAGTAACACATGTGCGTTTCTCACAAAAGCATTTATGAAGATTTTACCCTTTCAAATGAATGTGGTTATTTTTCAATGTCTTGCTTCAGCACAGAAAATGAACACTGCACTAACTCCTAACAATAAGTGTGCCATATCCCAAATAACAACTTCTCTTTTCAGAGTAACAAATGTTTGTTTCTTACAAAAGCATTTCATGAAATTCTTACCCTTTCAAAAGAACGTGAGTATCTTTCAATGTAAAGCTTCTAGAGAGAAAATGAACACTGCTCTAATGTCGAACAATACTTGGACATATCCCAAACTAGGGCTTCTCATTTCAGAGTAACACATGTTTGTTTCTCACATAAGCATATCATGAAATTCTTACCCCTTCAAACGAACGTGATTATCTTTCAAAGTAAAGCTTCTAGAGAGAAAATGAACACTGCTCTAACTTTGAACAGAACTATGACACATTCAAAACTAGGGCTTCTCATTTCAAAGTAACACATGTGCGTTTCTCACAAAAGGATATCATGAAGTTCTTACCCTTTAAAATGAACGTGATTATCTTTCAAAGTAAAGCTTCTAGAGAGGAAATGAACACTGCTCTAACTTTGAACAGAACTTTGACATCTTACAAACATGGGCTTCTCATTTCAGAGTAACACATGTGCATTTCTCACAAATGCATTTCATGAAATTTTTACCCTTTCAAATGAACGTGATTATCTTTCAAATTAAAGCTTCTAGAGAGAAAATGAACACTGCTCTAATGTCGAACAATACTTGGACATATCCCAAGCTAGGGCTTCTCATTTGAGAGTAACACATGTGTGTTTCTCACAGAAGCATATCGTGAAATTCATACCCTTTCAAGTTAACGTGATTATCTTTCAAAGTAAAGCTTCTAGCGCGAAAATGAACACTGTGCTAACTTTCAACAGAACTTTGACATATTCCAAACTAGGGCTTCTCATTTCAGAGAAACACATGTGCGTTTCTCACAAAAGCATTTAATGAAGTTTTTACCCATTCAAATCAACGTAGTTATTTTGCAATGGCTTGCCTCAGCACAGAAAATGAACACTGCACTAACTTCTAACAATAAGTGGAACATATCCCAAATAACAACTTCTCATTTCAGAGTAACAAATGTTTGTTTCTAACAAAAGCATTTCATGAAATTCTTACCCATTCAAAGAATGTGATTATCTTTCAAAGTAAAGCTTCTAGAGAGAAAATGAACATTGCTCCAACTATGAACAGAACTTTGACATATCCCAAACTAGGGCTTCTCACTTGAGAGTAACGCATGTGCGTTTCTCACTTAAGCATATCATGAAATTCTTACCCTTTCAAATGAACGTGATTATCTTTCAAAGTAAAATTTCTAGAGAGAAAATGAACACTGCTCTAATTGTCGAACAGTACGTTGACATATCCCAAACTAGGGCTTCTCATTTGAGAGTAACATATGTGCATTTCTCACAAAAGCCTTTCATGAAATTCTTACCCTTTCAAATGAACGTAATTATCTTTCAAAGTAAAGCTTCTAGAGAGTTAATGAACACTGCTCTAATGTCCAACAATACTTGGACATATCCCAAACTAGGTCTACTCATTTCATAGTAACTAATGTTCGTTTCTCACATAAGAATATCATGAAATTCTTACTATTTCAAATGAACGTGATTATCTTCCAAAGTAAAGCTTCTAGAGAGAAAATGAACACTGCGCTAACTTTCAACAGAACTTTGACATGTTCCAAACTAGGGCTTCTCATTTCAGCGTAACACATGTGCGTTTCTCACAGAAGTATTTCATGAAATTCTTACCCTTTCAATAGAACGTGAGTATCTTGCAAAGTAAAGCTTCTAGAGAAGAAATGAACACTGGTATAACTTTGAAGAGAACTTTGACCTATTCCTAACTAGGGCTTCTAATTTCAAAGTAACACATGTGCGTTTCTCACAAAAGTGTTTCATGAAATTTTTACCCTTTCAAATGAACGAAATTATCTTTCAATGTAATGCTTCTAGCACAGAAAATGAACACTCCACCAACTTCGAACAATAGTGTAACATATGCCGAATAACAACTTCTCATTTCAGCGTAACACATGTGTGTTTCTCACAAAAGCATTTCATGAAATTATTTCCCTTTCAAAAGAACGTGATTATCTTTCAATGTAAAGCTTCTAGAGAGAAAATGAACAATGCTCAAATATCGAACAATACTTGGACATATCCAAAACTAGGCCTTCTCATTTCAGAGTAACACATGTTTGTTTCTCACATAAGCATATCATGAAATTCTTACCCTTTCAAATGAACGTGATTATCTTTCAAATTAAAGCTTCTAGAGAGTAAATGAACACTGCTCTAATGTCGAACAATACTTGGACATATCCCAAGCTAGCGCTTCTCATTTGAGAGTAACACATGTGTGTTTCTCACAGAAGCATATCGTGAAATTCATACCCTTTCATGTTAACGTGATTATCTTTCAAAGTAAAGCTTCTAGCGCGAAAATGAACACTGTGCTAACTTTCAACAGAACTTTGACATGTTCCAAACTAGGGCTTCTCATTACAGAGAAACACATGTGCGTTTCTCACAAAAGCATTTAATGAAGTTTTTACCCTTTCAAATCAACGTGGTTATTTTGCAATGGCTTGCTTCAGCACAGAAAATGAACACTGCACTAACTTCTAACAATAAGTGGAACATATCCCAAATAACAACTTCTCATTTCAGAGTAACAAATGTTTGTTTCTAACAAAAACATTTCATAAAATTCTTACCCTTTCAAAGAACGTGATTATCTTTCAAAGTAAAGCTTCAAGAGAGAAAATGAACACTGCTCCAACTATGAACAGAACTTTGACATATCCCAAACTAGGTCTTCTCATTTCAGAGTAACACATGTGCGTTTCTAACAAAAGCATTTCATGAAATTCTTAACCTTTCAGAAGAACGGCTTGGGGGATGGAGAGATGGCTCAGTGGTTCGAAGAGCATTGCCTGCTCTTCCAAAGGTCCTGAGTTCAATTCCTGGCAACCACATGGTAGCTCACAACAATCTGGAATGAGGTCTGGTGCCCTCTTCTGGCCTGCAGACATACACACAGACAGAATATTTTATACATAATATATAAATAAATATTTTAAAAAAAAAAGATCGTGATTATCTTTCTAAGTAAAGCTTCTAGAGAGAAAATGAACACTGCTCGAACTCTGAACAGAACTTTGACATATCCCAAAATAGGGCTTCTTATTTCAGAGTAACACATGTGCGTTTCTCACTTAAGCATTTCATGAAATTCTTACCCTTTCAAATGAACGTGATTATCTTTCAAAGTAAAGCTTCTAGATCGAAAAAGAACATTGCTCTAAATTTGAACAAAACTTTGACTTATTCCAAACTAGGGCTTCTCATTTCAGAGTAACACATGTGCGTTTCTCACAAAAGTGTTTCATGAAATTTTTACCCTTTCAAATGAACGTGATTATCTTTCAAATTAAAGCTTCTAGAGAGAAAATGAACACTGCTCTAATGTCGAACAATACTTGGACATATCCCAAGCTAGGGCTTCTCATTTGAGAGTAACACATGTGTGTTTCTCACAGAAGCATATCGTGAAATTCATACCCTTTCATGTTAACGTGATTTTCTTTCAAAGTAAAGCTTCTAGCACGAAAATGAACACTGTGCTAACTTTCAACAGAACTTTGACATGTTCCAAACTAGGGCTTCTCATTTCAGAGAAACACATGTGCGTTTCTCACAAAAGCATTTAATGAAGTTTTTACCCTTTCAAATCAACGTGGTTATTTTGCAATGGCTTGCTTCAGCACAGAAAATGAACACTGTACTAACTTCTAACAATAAGTGGAACATATCCCAAATAACAACTTCTCATTTCAGAATAACAAATGTTTGTTTCTAACAAAAGCATTTCATGAAATTCTTACCCATTCAAAGAACGTGATTATCTTTCAAAGTAAAGCTTCTAGAGAGAAAATGAACACTGCTCCAACTATGAACAGAACTTTGACATATCCCAAACTAGGTCTTCTCATTTCAGAGTAACACATGTGCGTTTCTAACAAAAGCATTTCATAAAATTCTTACCCTTTGAAAAGAACGGCTTGGGGGATGGAGAGATGGCTCAGTGGTTAAGAGCATTGCCTGCTCTTCGAAAGGTCCTGAGTTCAATTCCTGGCAACCACATGGTAGCTCACAACAATCTGGAATGAGGTCTGGTGCCCTCTTCTGGCCTGCAGACATACACACAGACAGAATATTGTATACATAATATATAAATAAATATTTTAAAAAAAAGATCGTGATTATCTTTCTAAGTAAAGCTTCTAGAGAGAAAATGAACACTGCTCCAACTATGAACAGAACTTTGACATATCCCAAACTAGGGCTTCTCATTTGAGAGTAACACATGTGCGTTTCTCACTTAAGCATTTCATGAAATTCTTACCCTTTCAAATGAACGTGATTATCTTTCAAAGGAAAATTTCTAGAGAGAAAATGAACACTGCTCTATTGTCGAACAGTACGTTGACATATCCCAAACTAGGGCTTCTCATTTGAGATTAACAAATGTGCGTTTCTCACAAAAGCATTTCATGAAATTCTTACCCTTTCAATAGAACGTGAGTATCTTACAAAGCTTCTAGAGAGAAAATGACCACTGCTCTAACTTTGAACAGAATTTTGACATATTCCAAACTAGGGCCTCTTATTTCAGAGTAACACATGTGCGTTTCTGACAAAAGCCTTTCATGAAATTTTTACCCTTTCAAATGAACGTGATTATCTTTCAATGTAATGCTTCAGCACAGAAAATGAACACTCTGCCAACTTCTAACAATAGTGCTAACATATCCCGAATAACAACTTCTCATTTCAGCGTAACACATGTACATTTCTCACATAAGTATTTCATGAAATTATTACCCTCACAAAAGAATGTGATTATCTTTCAAAGTAAAGCTTCTAGAGAAAAAATGAACACTGGTCTAACTTTGAACAGAACTTTGACATATTCCCAATTGGGCTTCTCATTTCGTAATAACACATGTGTATTTCTCACAAAAGCATTTCATGAAATTATTTCCCTTTAAAAGAACATGATTATCTTTCAATGTAACGCTTCTAGAGAGAAAATGAACACTGCTCGAATGTCGAACAATACTTGGACATATCCAAAACTAGAGCTTCTCATTTAAGAGTAAGACATGTGCGTTTCTCACATAAGCATATCATGAAATTCTTACCCTTTCAAATGAACGTAATTATCTTTCAAAGTAAAGCTTCTAGATCGAAAATGAACATTGCTCTAACTTTGAACAAAACTTTGACCTATTCCAAACTAGGGCTTCTCATTTCAGAGTAACACATGTGCGTTTCTCACATAAGCATATCATGAAATTCTTACTATTTCAAATGAACGTGATTATCTTTCCAAAGTAAAGCTTCTAGAGAGAAAATGACCACAGCTCTAACTTTGAATAGAACTTTGACCTATTCCAAACTAGGGCTTCTCATCTCAGAGTAACACATGTGCGTTTCTCACAGAAGTGTTTCGTGAAATTTTTACCCTTTCAAATGAACGTGATTATCTTTCAAGGTAATGCTTCAGCACAGAAAATGAACACTTCGCTAACTTCTAACAATAGTGTAACATATCCCGAATAACAACTTCTCATTTCAACGTAACACATGTGCGTTTCTCACAGAAGTATTTCATGAAATTCTTACCCTTTCAAAAGAATGTGATTGTCTTTCAAAGTAAAGCTTCCTGAGAGAAAATGACCACTGCTCTAACTTTGAACAGAATTTTGACATATCCCAAACTAGGGCTTCTCATTTTAGGGTAACACATGTGCGTTTCTCACATAAGCATATCATGAAATTTTTACTATTTCAAATGAACGTGATTACCTTCCGAAGTAAAGCTTCTAGAGAGAAAATGAACACTGCTCTAACTTTGAATAGAACTTTGACCTATTCCTAACTAGGACTTCTTATTTCAGAGTAACACTTGTGCGTTTCTCACAAAAGTGTTTCATGAAATTTTAACCCTTTCAAATGAACGTGATTATCTTTCTATGTAATGCTTCAGCACAGAAAATGAACACTCTGCAACTTCTAACAATAGTGTAACATATCCCGAATAACAAGTTCTCATTTCAGCGTAACACATGTGCGTTTCTCACAGAAGTATTTCATGAAATTCTTACCCTTTCAAAGTACGTGATTATCTTTCAAAGTACAGCTTCCTGAGAGGAAATGAACACTGCTCTAACTTTGAACAGAACTTTGACATATTCCAAACTAGGGCTTCTCATTTGAGAGTAACACATGTGTGTTTCTCACAAAAGTATTTCATGAAATTTTTACCCTTTCAAATGAACGTGATTATCTTTCAAATTAAAGCTTCCAGAGAGAAAATGAAGAATGCTCTAAAAGGCGAACAATACTTGGACATATCCCTAGCTAGGGCTTCTCATTTGAAAGTAACACATTTGCATTTCTTACAAAAGCATATCATGAAATTGTTACCCTTTCAAGTGAACGTTATTATCTTTCAAATAAAGCTTCTAGAGAGAAAATGAACACTGCGATAACTTTCAACAGAACTTTGACATGTTCCAAACTAGGGCTTCTCATTTCAGAGTAACACATGTGCATTTCTCACAAAAGCATTTCATGAAATATTTACCCTTTGAAATGAACGTGATTATTTTTCAATGTCATGCATCCAGAGAGAAATTGAACACTGCTCTAATGTCGAACAATACTTCGACATATCTCTAGCAAGGGCTTCTCATTTGCAGAGTAACACATTTGCGTTTCTCACAAAAGCATATCATGAAATTCTTACCCTTTCAAGTGAACGGGATTATCTTTCAAATTAAATCTTCTAGAGCGAAAATGAACACTGTGCTATCTTTCAACAGAACTTTGACATGTTCCAAACTAGGGCTTCTCATTTCAGAGTAACACATGTGCGTTTCTCACAAAAGCATTTAATGAGGTTTTTACCCTTTCAAATCAACGTGGTTATTTTTCAATGTCTTGCTTCAGCACAGAAAATGAACACTGCACTAACTTCTAACAATAAGTGTGCCATATCCCAAATAACAACTTCTCATTTCAGAGTAACAAATGTTTGTTTCTAACAAAAGCATTTCATGAAATTCTTACCGTTTCAAAAGAACGTGATTATCTTTCAAAGTAAAGCATCTAGAGCGAAAATGATCTCTGCTCCTACTATGAACAGAACTTTGACATATCACAAACTAGGGCCTCTCATTTGAGAGTAACACATGTGCGTTTCTCACAAAAGCATATCATGAAATTCTTACCCTTTCAAATGAACGTAATTATCTTTCAAAGTAAAGCTTCTAGAGAGTTAATGAACACTGCTCTAATTTGTCCAACAATACTTGGACATATCCCAAACTAGGTCTTCTCATTTCATAGTAACTAATGTTCGTTTCTCACATAAGAATATCATGAAATTCTTACTATTTCAAATGAACGTGATTATCTTCCAAAGTAAAGCTTCTAGAGAGAAAATGAACACTGCACTAACTTTCAACAGAACTTTGACATGTTCCAAACTAGGGCTTCTCATTTCAGCGTAACACATGTGCGTTTCTCACAGAAGTATTTCATGAAATTCTTACCCTTTCAATAGAACGTGAGTATCTTACAAAGTAAAGCTTCTAGAGAAGAAATGAACACTGGTATAACTTTGAAGAGAACTTTGACCTATTCCAAACTAGGGCTTCTCATTTCAGAGTAACACATGTGCGTTTCTCACAAAAGTGTTTCATGAAATTTTTACCCTTTCAAATGAACGTGATTATCTTTCAATGTAATGCTTTAGCACAGAAAATGAACACTCCACAAACTTCTAACAATAGTGTAACATATGCCGAATAACAACTTCTCATTTCAGCGTAACACATGTGCGTTTCTCACAGAAGTATTTCATGAAATTCTTACCCTTTCAATAGAACGTGAGTATCTTACAAAGTAAAGCTTCTAGAGAGGAAATGAACACTGGTATAACTTTGAAGAGAACTTTGACATATCCCAAACTAGGGCTTCTCATTTCAGAGTAACACATGTGTGTTTCTCACAAAAGCATTTCATGAAATTATTTCCCTTTCAAAAGAACATGATTATCTTTCAATGTAAAGCTTCTAGAGAGAAAATGAACAATGCTCGAATATCGAACAATACTTGGACATATCCAAAACTAGGGCTTCTCATTTCAGAGTAACACATGTTTGTTTCTCACATAAGCATATCATGAAATTCTTACCCCTTCAAATGAACGTGATTATCTTTCAAATTAAAGCTTCTAGAGAGAAAATGAACACTGCTCTAATGTCGAACAATACTTGGACATATCCCAAGCTAGGGCTTCTCATTTGAGAGTAACACATGTGTGTTTCTCACAGAAGCATATCGTGAAATTCATACCCTTTCATGTTAACGTGATTATCTTTCAAAGTAAAGCTTCTAGCGCGAAAATGAACACTGTGCTAACTTTCAACAGAACTTTGACATGTTCCAAACTAGGGCTTCTCATTTCAGAGAAACACATGTGCGTTTCTCACAAAAGCATTTAATGAAGTTTTTACCCTTTCAAATCAACGTGGTTATTTTGCAATGGCTTGCTTCAGCACAGAAAATGAACACTGCACTAACTTCTAACAATAAGTGGAACATATCCCAAATAACAACTTCTCATTTCAGAGTAACAAATGTTTGTTTCTAACAAAAACATTTCATGAAATTCTTACCCTTTCAAAGAACGTGATTATCTTTCAAAATAAAGCTTCAAGAGAGAAAATGAACACTGCTCCAACTATGAACAGAACTTTGACATATCCCAAACTAGGTCTTCTCATTTCAGAGTAACACATGTGCGTTTCTAACAAAAGCATTTCATGAAATTCTTAACCTTTCAAAATTGGGGGATGTAGTGTAGAGCATTGCCTGCTCTTCAAAAATCCTGAGTTCAATTCCTGGCAACCACATGGTAGCTCACAACAATCTGGAAGAGGTCTTGCTCGCTGCAGACATACACACAGACAGAAATTTTATACATAATATATAAATAAATATTTTAAAAAAAAAGATCGTGATTATCTTTCTAAGTAAAGCTTCTAGAGAGAAAATGAACACTGCTCGAACTCTGAACAGAACTTTGACATATCCCAAAATAGGGCTTCTCATTTCAGAGTAACACATGTGCGTTTCTCACTAAAGCATTTCATGAAATTCTTACCCTTTCAAATGAACGTGATTATCTTTCAAAGTAAAATTTCTAGAGAGAAAATGAACACTGCTCTACTTGTCGAACAGTACGTTGACATATCCCCAAACTAGGGCTTCTCATTTGAGAGTAACAAATGTGCGTTTCTCACAAAAGCATTTCATGAAATTCTTACCCTTTCAATAGAACATGAGTATCTTACAAAGCTTCTAGAGAGAAAATGACCACTGCTCTAACTTTGAACAGAATTTTGACATGTTCCAAACTAGGGCTTCTCATTTCAGAGTAACACATGTGCGTTTCTCACAGAAGCATTTCATGAAGTTTTTACCCCTTCAAATGAACGTGGTTATTTTTCAATGTCATGTTTCAGCACAAAAAATGAACACTGCATTAACTTCTAACCAAAAAATGTAACATATCCAGAATAACAACTTCTCATTACACAGTAACACAAGTTTGTTTCTAACAAAAGGTTTTCATGAAATACTTACTCTTTCAAAAGAACGTGAGTATCTTACAAAGTAAAACTTCTAGAGAGAAAATGAACACTGCTCTAATGTCGAACAATACTTGGACATATTCCAAGCTAGGGCTTCTCATTTGAGAGTAACACATGTGCTTTTCTCACAAAAGCATATCAGGAAATTCTTACTATTCCAAGTGAACGTGATTATCTTTCAAAGTAGAGCTTCTAGAGTTAAAATGAACACTGCCCTATTTTTCAACAGAACTTTGACATGTTCCAAACTAGAGCTTCTCATTTCAGAGTAACACATGTGCGTTTCTCACAAAAGCATTTAATGAAGATTTTACCCTTTCAAATGAATGTGGTTATTTTTCAATGTCTTGCTTCAGCACAGAAAATGAACACTGCACTAACTCCTAACAATAAGTGTGCCATATCCCAAATAACAACTTCTCTTTTCAGAGTAACAAATGTTTGTTTCTTACAAAAGCATTTCATGAAATTCTTACCCTTTCAAAAGAACGTGAGTATCTTTCAAAGTAAAGCTTCTAGAGAGAAAATGAACACTGCTCTAATGTCGAACAATACTTGGACATATCCCAAACTAGGGCTTCTCATTTGAGAGTAACACATGTTTGTTTCTCACATAAGCATATCATGAAATTCTTACCCCTTCAAACGAACGTGATTATCTTTCAAAGTAAAGCTTCTAGAGAGAAAATGAACACTGCTCTAACTTTGAACAGAACTAGTGACACATTCAAAACTAGGGCTTCTCATTTCAAAGTAACACATGTGCGTTTCTCACAAAAGGATATCATGAAGTTCTTACCCTTTAAAATGAACGTGATTATCTTTCAAAGTAAAGCTTCTAGAGAGGAAATGAACACTGCTCTAACTTTGAACAGAACTTTGACATCTTACAAACATGGGCTTCTCATTTCAGAGTAACACATGTGCATTTCTCACAAAAGAATTTCATGAAATTTTTACCCTTTCAAATGAACGTGATTATCTTTCAAATTAAAGCTTCTAGAGAGAAAATGAACACTGCTCTAATGTCGAACAATACTTGGACATATCCCAAGCTAGGGCTTCTCATTTGAGAATAACACATGTGCGTTTCTCACAGAAGCATATCGTGAAATTCTTACCCTTTCAAGTTAACGTGATTATCTTTCAAAGTAAAGCTTCTAGCGCGAAAAGGAACACTGTGCTAACTTTCAACAGAACTTTGACATGTTCCAAACTAGGGCTTCTCATTTCAGAGAAACACATGTGCGTTTCTCACAAAAGCATTTAATGAAGTTTTTACCCTTTCAAATCAACGTGGTTATTTTGCAATGGCTTGCCTCAGCACAGAAAATGAACACTGCACTAACTTCTAACAATAAGTGGAACATATCCCAAATAACAACTTCTCATTTCAGAGTAACAAATGTTTGTTTCTAACAAAAGCATTTCATGAAATTCTTACCCATTCAAAGAATGTGATTATCTTTCAAAGTAAAGCTTCTAGAGAAAAATGAACACTGCTCCAACTATGAACAGAACTTTGACATATCCCAAACTAGGGCTTCTCACTTGAGAGTAACGCATGTGCGTTTCTCACTAAAGCATATCATGAAATTCTTACCCTTTCAAATGAACGTGATTATCTTTCAAAGTAAAATTTCTAGAGAGAAAATGAACACTGCTCTATTGTCGAACAGTACGTTGACATATCCCAAACTAGGGCTTCTCATTTGAGAGTAACATATGTGCATTTCTCACAAAAGCCTTTCATGAAATTCTTACCCTTTCAAATGAACGTAATTATCTTTCAAAGTAAAGCTTCTAGAGAGTTAATGAACACTGCTCTAATGTCCAACAATACTTGGACATATCCCAAACTAGGTCTACTCATTTCAGAGTAACTAATGTTCGTTTCTCACATAAGAATATCATGAAATTCTTACTATTTCAAATGAACGTGATTATCTTCCAAAGTAAAGCTTCTAGAGAGAAAATGAACACTGCGCTAACTTTGAACAGAACTTTGACATGTTCCAAACTAGGGCTTCTCATTTCAGCGTAACACATGTGCGTTTCTCACAGAAGTATTTCATGAAATTCTTACCCTTTCAATAGAACGTGAGTATCTTGCAAAGTAAAGCTTCTAGAGAAGAAATGAACACTGGTATAACTTTGAAGAGAACTTTGACCTATTCCTAACTAGGGCTTCTAATTTCAAAGTAACACATGTGCGTTTCTCACAAAAGTGTTTCATGAAATTCTTACCCCTTTCAAATGAACGAAATTATCTTTCAATGTAATGCTTTAGCACAGAAAATGAACACTCCACCAACTTCTAACAATAGTGTAACATATGCCGAATAACAACTTCTCATTTCAGCGTAACACATGTGTGTTTCTCACAAAAGCATTTCATGAAATTATTTCCCTTTCAAAAGAACGTGATTATCTTTCAATGTAAAGCTTCTAGAGAGAAAATGAACAATGCTCAAATATCGAACAAAACTTGGACATATCCAAAACTAGGGCTTCTCATTTCAGAGTAACACATGTGCGTTTCTCACAAAAGCATATCATGAAATTCTTACCCTTTCAAATGAACGTGATTATCTTTCAAATTAAAGCTTCTAGAGAGTAAATGAACACTGCTCTAATGTCGAACAATACTTGGACATATCCCAAGCTAGCGCTTCTCATTTGAGAGTAACACATGTGTGTTTCTCACAGAAGCATATCGTGAAATTCATACCCTTTCATGTTAACGTGATTATCTTTCAAAGTAAAGCTTCTAGCGCGAAAATGAACACTGTGCTAACTTTCAACAGAACTTTGACATGTTCCAAACTAGGGCTTCTCATTACAGAGAAACACATGTGCGTTTCTCACAAAAGCATTTAATGAAGTTTTTACCCTTTCAAATCAACGTGGTTATTTTGCAATGGCTTGCTTCAGCACAGAAAATGAACACTGCACTAACTTCTAACAATAAGTGGAACATATCCCAAATAACAACTTCTCATTTCAGAGTAACAAATGTTTGTTTCTAACAAAAACATTTCATAAAATTCTTACCCTTTCAAAGAACGTGATTATCTTTCAAAATAAAGCTTCAAGAGAGAAAATGAACACTGCTCCAACTATGAACAGAACTTTGACATATCCCAAACTAGGTCTTCTCATTTCAGAGTAACACATGTGCGTTTCTAACAAAAGCATTTCATGAAATTCTTAACCTTTCAGAAGAACGGCTTGGGGGATGGAGAGATGGCTCAGTGGTTAAGAGCATTGCCTGCTCTTCGAAAGGTCCTGAGTTCAATTCCTGGCAACCACATGGTAGCTCACAACAATCTGGAATGAGGTCTGGTGCCCTCTTCTGGCCTGCAGACATACACACAGACAGAATATTTTATACATAATATATAAATAAATATTTTAAAAAAAAAGATCGTGATTATCTTTCTAAGTAAAGCTTCTAGAGAGAAAATGAACACTGCTCGAACTCTGAACAGAACTTTGACATATCCCAAAATAGGGCTTCTTATTTCAGAGTAACACATGTGCGTTTCTCACTTAAGCATTTCATGAAATTCTTACCCTTTCAAATGAACGTGATTATCTTTCAAAGTAAAATTTCTAGAGAGAAAATGAACACTGCTCTATTGTCGAACAGTACGTTGACATATCCCAAAATAGGGCTTCTCATTTGAGAGTAACAAATGTGCGTTTCTCACAAAAGCATTTCATGAAATTCTTACCCTTTCAATAGAACATGAGTATCTTACAAAGCTTCTAGAGAGAAAATGACCACTGCTCTAACTTTGAACAGAATTTTGACATGTTCCAAACTAGGGCTTCTCATTTCAGAGTAACACATGTGCGTTTCTCACAGAAGCATTTCATGAAGTTTTTACCCCTTCAAATGAACGTGGTTATTTTTCAATGTCATGTTTCAGCACAAAAAATGAACACTGCATTAACTTCTAACCAAAAATGTAACATATCCAGAATAACAACTTCTCATTACAGAGTAACACAAGTTTGTTTCTAACAAAAGGTTTTCATGAAATACTTACTCTTTCAGAAGAACGTGAGTATCTTACAAAGTAAAACTTCTAGAGAGAAAATGAACACTGCTCTAAAGTCGAACAATACTTGGACATATTCCAAGCTAGGGCTTCTCATTTGAGAGTAACACATGTGCTTTTCTCACAAAAGCATATCAGGAAATTCTTACTATTCCAAGTGAACGTGATTATCTTTCAAAGGAGAGCTTCTAGAGTTAAAATGAACACTGCCCTATTTTTCAACAGACCTTTGACATGTTCCAAACAAGAGCTTCTCATTTCAGAGTAACACATGTGCGTTTCTCACAAAAGCATTTATGAAGATTTTACCCTTTCAAATGAATGTGGTTATTTTTCAATGTCTTGCTTCAGCACAGAAAATGAACACTGCACTAACTCCTAACAATAAGAGTGCCATATCCCAAATAACAACTTCTCTTTTCAGAGTAACAAATGTTTGTTTCTTACAAAAGCATTTCATGAAATTCTTACCCTTTCAAAAGAACGTGAGTATCTTTCAATGTAAAGCTTCTAGAGAGAAAATGAACACTGCTCTAATGTCGAACAATACTTGGACATATCCCAAACTAGGGCTTCTCATTTCAGAGTAACACATGTTTGTTTCTCACATAAGCATATCATGAAATTCTTACCCCTTCAAACGAACGTGATTATCTTTCAAAGTAAAGCTTCTAGAGAGAAAATGAACACTGCTCTAACTTTGAACAGAACTATGACACATTCAAAACTAGGGCTTCTCATTTCAAAGTAACACATGTGCGTTTCTCACAAAAGGATATCATGAAGTTCTTACCCTTTAAAATGAACGTGATTATCTTTCAAAGTAAAGCTTCTAGAGAGGAAATGAACACTGCTCTAACTTTGAACAGAACTTTGACATCTTACAAACATGGGCTTCTCATTTCAGAGTAACACATGTGCATTTCTCACAAAAATTATTTCATGAAATTTTTACCCTTTCAAATGAACGTGATTATCTTTCAAATTAAAGCTTCTAGAGAGAAAATGAACACTGCTCTAATGTCGAACAATACTTGGACATATCCCATGCTAGGGCTTCTCATTTGAGAGTAACACATGTGTGTTTCTCACAGAAGCATATCGTGAAATTCATACCCTTTCAAGTTAACGTGATTATCTTTCAAAGTAAAGCTTCTAGCGCGAAAATGAACACTGTGCTAACTTTCAACAGAACTTTGACATGTTCCAAACTAGGGATTCTCATTTCAGAGAAACACATGTGCGTTTCTCACAAAAGCATTTAATGAAGTTTTTACCCATTCAAATCAACGTGGTTATTTTGCAATGGCTTGCTTCAGCACAGAAAATGAACACTGCACTAACTTCTAACAATAAGTGGAACATATCCCAAATAACAACTTCTCATTTCAGAGTAACAAATGTTTGTTTCTAACAAAAGCATTTCATGAAATTCTTACCCATTCAAAGAATGTGATTATCTTTCAAAGTAAAGCTTCTAGAGTGAAAATGAACACTGCTCCAACTATGAACAGAACTTTGACATATCCCAAACTAGGGCTTCTCATTTGAGAGTAACAAATGTGCATTTCTCACAAAAGCATTTCATGAAATTCTTACCCTTTCAATAGAACGTGAGTATCTTACAAAGCTTCTAGAGAGAAAATGACCACTGCTCTAACTTTGAACAGAATTTTGACATATTCCAAACTAGGGCCTCTTATTTCAGAGTAACACATGTGCGTTTCTGACAAAAGCCTTTCATGAAATTTTTACCCTTTCAAATGAACGTGATTATCTTTCAATGTAATGCTTCAGCACAGAAAATGAACACTCTGCCAACTTCTAACAATAGTGTAACATATCCCGAATAACAACTTCTCATTTCAGCGTAACACATGTACGTTTCTCACATAAGTATTTCATGAAATTATTACCCTCACAAAAGAATGTGATTATCTTTCAAAGTAAAGCTTCTAGAGAAAAAATGAACACTGGTCTAACTTTGAACAGAACTTTGACATATTCCCAATTGGGATTCTCATTTCATAATAACACATGTGTATTTCTCACAAAAGCATTCCATGAAATTATTTCCCTTTAAAAGAACATGATTATCTTTCAATGTAAAGCTTCTAGAGAGAAAATGAACACTGCTCGAATGTCGAACAATACTTGGACATATCCAAAACTAGAGCTTCTCATTTAAGAGTAAGACATGTGCGTTTCTCACATAAGCATATCATGAAATTCTTACCCTTTCAAATGAACGTAATTATCTTTCAAAGTAAAGCTTCTAGATCGAAAATGAACATTGCTCTAACTTTGAACAAAACTTTGACCTATTCCAAACTAGGGCTTCTCATTTCAGAGTAATACATGTGCGTTTCTCACAAAAGTGTTTCATGAAATTTTTACCCTTTCAAATGAACGTGATTATCTTTCAAATTAAAGCTTCTAGAGAGAAAATGAACACTGCTCTAATGTCGAACAATACTTGGACATATCCCAAGCTAGGGCTTCTCATTTGAGAGTAACACATGTGTGTTTCTCACAGAAGCATATCGTGAAATTCATACCCTTTCAAGTTAACGTGATTATCTTTCAAAGTAAAGCTTCTAGCGCGAAAAGGAACACTGTGCTAACTTTCAACAGAACTTTGACATGTTCTAAACTAGGGCTTCTCATTTCAGAGAAACACATGTGCGTTTCTCACAAAAGCATTTAATGAAGTTTTTACCCTTTCAAATCAACGTGGTTATTTTGCAATGGCTTGCTTCAGCACAGAAAATGAACACTGTACAAACTTCTAACAATAAGTGGAACATATCCCAAATAACAACTTCTCATTTCAGAGTAACAAATGTTGGTTCTAACAAAAGCATTTCATGAAATTCTTACCCATTCAAAGAACGTGATTATCTTTCAAAGTAAAGCTTCTAGAGAGAAAATGAACACTGCTCCAACTATGAACAGAACTTTGACATATCCCAAACTAGGTCTTCTCATTTCAGAGTAACACATGTGCGTTTCTAACAAAAGCATTTCATAAAATTCTTACCCGTTCAAAAGAACGGCTTGGGGGATGGAGAGATGGCCTAGTGGTTAAGAGCATTGCCTGCTCTTCGAAAGGTCCTGAGTTCAATTCCTGGCAACCACATGGCAGCTCACAACAATCTGAATGAGGTCTGGTGCCCTCTTCTGGCCTGCAGACATACACACAGACAGAATATTGTATACATAATATATAAATAAATATTTTAAAAGAAAGATCGTGATTATCTTTCTTAGTAAAGCTTCTAGAGAGAAAATGAACACTGCTCCAACTATGAACAGATCTTTGACATATCCCAAACTATTGCTTCTCATTTGAGAGTAAAACATGTGCGTTTCTCACTTAAGCATTTCATGAAATTCTTACTTTTTCAAATGAACGTGATTATCTTTCAAAGTAAAATTTCTAGAGAAAAAATGAACACTGCTCTATTGCCGAACAGTACGTTGACATATCCCAAACTAGGGCTTCTCATTTGAGAGTAACAAATGTGCGTTTCTCATAAAAGCATTTCATGAAATTCTTACCCTTTCAATAGAACGTGAGTATCTTACAAAACTTCTAGAGAGAAAATGACCACTGCTCTAACTTTGAACAGAATTTTGACATATTCCAAACTAGGGCCTCTTATTTCAGAGTAACACATGTGCGTTTCTGAAAAAAGCCTTTCATGAAATTTTTACACTTTCAAATGAACGTGATTATCTTTCAATGTAATGCTTCAGCACAGAAAATGAACACTCTGCCAACTTCTAACAATAGTGTAACATATCCCGAATAACAACTTCTCATTTCAGCGAAACACATGTACGTTTCTCACATAAGTATTTCATGAAATTATTACCCTCACAAAAGAATGTGATTATCTTTCAAAGTAAAGCTTCTAGAGAAAAAATGAACACTGGTCTAACTTTGAACAGAATTTTGACATGTTCCAAACTAGGGCTTCTCATTTCAGAGTAACACATGTGCGTTTTTCACAGAAGCATTTCATGAAGTTTTTACCCCTTCAAATGAACGTGGTTATTTTTCAATGTCATGTTTCAGCACAAAAAATGAACACTGCATTAACTTCTAACCATAAATGTAACATATCCAGAATAACAACTTCTCATTACAGAGTAACACAAGTTTGTTTCTAACAAAAGGTTTTCATGAAATACTCACTCTTTCAAAAGAACGTGAGTATCTTACAAAGTAAAACTTCTAGAGAGAAAATGAACACTGCTCTAATGTCGAACAATACTTGGACATATTCCAAGCTAGGGCTTCTCATTTGAGAGTAACACATGTGCTTTTCTCACAAAAGCATATCACGAAATTCTTACTATTTCAAGTGAACGTGATTATCTTTCAAGTAGAGCTTCCAGAGTTAAAATGAACACTACCCTATTTTTCAACAGACCTTTGACATGTTCCAAACAAGAGCTTCTCATTTCAGAGTAACACATGTGCGTTTCTCACAAAAGCATTTATGAAGTTTTTACCCTTTCAAATGAATGTGGTTATTTTTCAATGTCTTGCTTCAGCACAGAAAATGAACACTGCACTAACTCCTAACAATAAGTGTGCCATATCCCAAATAACAACTTCTCGTTTCAGAGTAACAAATGTTTGTTTCTTACAAAAGCATTTCATGAAATTCTTACCCTTTCAAAAGAACGTGATTATCTTTCAAAGTAAAGCTTCTAGAGAGAAAATGCACACTGCTCTAATGTTGAACAATTCTTGGACATATCCCAAACTAGGGCTTTTCATTTCGGAGTAACACATGTGCGTTTCTCACATAAGCATATCATGAAATTCTTACCCCTTCAAACGAACGTGATTATCTTTCAAATTAAAGCTTCTAGAGAGAAAATGAACACTGCTCTAACTTTGAACAGAACTTTGACATATCCCAAACAACGGCTTCTCCTTTGAGAGTAACACATGTGTGTTTCATACAAAAGCATATCATGAAATTCTTACCCTTTAAAATGAACGTGATTATCTTTCAAAGTAAAGCTTCTAGAGAGGAAATGAACACTGCTCTAACTTTGAACAGAACTTTGACATCTTACAAACATGGGCTTCTCATTTGAGAGTAACAAATGTGCGTTTCTCACAAAAGCATTTCATGAAATATTAACCCTTTCAAATGAACGTGATTATCTTTCAAAGTAAAGCTTCTAAAGAGTAAAGAACACTGCTGTAAAGTCGAACAATACTTGGACATATCCCAAGATAGAGCTTCTCATTTGAGAGTAACACATGTGTATTTCTCACAGAAGCATATCGTGAAATTCATACCCTTTCAAGTTAACGTGATTATCTTTCAAAGTAAAGCTTCTAGCGTGAAAATGAACACTGTGCTAACTTTCAACAGAACTTTGACATGTTCCAAACTAGGGCTTTTCATTTCAGAGAAACACATGTGCGTTTCTCACAAAAGCATTTAATGAAGTTTTTATCCTTTCAAATCAACGTGGTTATTTTTCAATGTCTTGCTTCAGCACAGAAAATGAACACTGCACTAACTTATAACAATAAGTGTGCCATATCCCAAATAACAACTTTTCATTTCAGAGTAACAAATGTTTGTTTCTAACAAAAGCATTTCATGAAATTCTTACCCTTTCAAAGAACTTGATTATCTTTCAAAGTAAAGCTTCTAGAGAGAAAATGAACACTGCTCCAACTATGAACAGAACTTTGACATATCCCAAACTAGAGCTTCTCATTTCAGAGTAACACATGTGCGTTTCTCACTTAAGAATTTCATGAAATTCTTACCCTTTCAAATGAACGTGATTATCTTTCAAAGTAAAGTTTCTAGAGTGAAAATGAACACTGCTCTATTGTCGAACAGTATGTTGACATATCCCAAACTAGGGCTTCTCATTTGAGAGTAACAAATGTGCGTTTCTCACAAAAGCATTTCATGAAATTCTTACCCTTTCAATAGAACGTGAGTATCTTACAAAGTAAAGCTTCTAGAGAGAAAATGAATACTGCTTTAACTTTGAACAGAACTTTGACACATTCCAAACTAGGGATTCTCATTTCAGAGTAACACTTGTGCGTTTCTCACAAAAGCATTTCATGAAATTTTTACCCTTCCAAGTGAACGTGATTATCTTTCAAAGTAAAGCTTCCAGAGAGAAATTGAACACTGCTCTAATGTCGAACAATATTTGGACATATCCCTAGCAATTGCTTCTCATTTGAGAGTAACACATTTGCGTTTCTCACAAAAGCATATTATGAAATTCTTACCCTTTCAGGTGAACGGGATTATCTTTCAAATTAAAGCTTCTAGAGCTAAAATGAACACTGCGATATCTTTCAACAGAACTTTGACATGTTCCGAACTAGGGCTTCTCATTTCAGAGTAACACATGTGCGTTTCTCACAAAAGCATTTAATGAAGTTTTTACCCTTTCAAATCAACGTGGTTATTTTTCAATATCTTGCTTAAGCACAGAAAATGAACACTGCACTAACTTATAACAATAAGTGTGCCATATCCCAAATAACAACTTTTCATTTCACAGTAACAAATGTTTGTTTCTAACAAAAGCATTTCATGAAATTCTTACCCTTTCAAAAGAACTTGATTATCTTTCAAAGTAAAGCTTCTAGAGAGAAAATGAACACTGCTCCAACTATAAACAGAACTTTGACATATCCCAAACTAGGGCTTCTCATTTGAGAGTAACACATGTGCATTTCTCACTTAAGCATTTCATGAAATTCTTACCCTTTCAACTGAACGTGATTATCTTTCAATGTAATGCTTCAACACAGAAAATGAACACTCCTCCAAATTCTAACAATAGTGTAACATATCCCGAATAACACCTTCTCTTTTCAGAATAACACATGTACGTTTCTCACAGAAGTATTTCATGAAATTCTTACCCTTTCTAAAGAATGTGATTATCTTTCAAAGTAAAGCTTCTAAAGAGGAAATGAACACTCCTCTAACTTTAAACAGAACTTTGACATATCCCAAACTAGGGCTTCTCATTTGAGAGAAAACCATGTGCGTTTCTCACAAAAGCATAATATGAAATTCTTACCCTTTCAAATGAACGTGATTATCTTTCAAAGTAAAGCTTCTAGAGCGAAAATGAACACTGCGCCAACTTTCAACAGAACTTTGACATGTTCCTAACAAGGGCTTCTCATTTCAGAATAACCCATGTGCGTTTCTCACAAAAGCATATCATGAAATTCTTAACCTTTCAAAAGAACGTGAGTATCATACAAAGCTTCTAGAGAGAAAATGACCACTGCTCTAACTGTGAACAGAACTTTGACATATTCCAAACTAGGGCTTCTTATTTCAGTGTAACACATGTGCATTTCTAACAAGAGCGTTTTATGAAATTTTGAGCCTTTCAAATGAACGTGATTATCTTTCAATGTAATGCTTCAGCACAGAAAATGAACACTCCGCCAAATTCTAACAATAGGATAACATATCACGAATAACAATTTCTCATTTCAGCGTAACACATGTGCGTTTCTCACAGAAGTATTTCATGAAATTCTTACCCATACAAAAGTATGTGATTATCTTTCAAAGTAAAGCTTCTAGAAAAAAATGAACACTGGTCTAACTTTGAACAGAACTTTGACATATTCCCAATATGGCTTCTCATTTCATAGTAACACATGTGTGTTTCTCACAAAACCATTTCATGAAATTATTTCCCATTAAAAGAACATGATTATCTCTCAATGAAAAGCTTCAAGAGAGAAAATGAACACTGCTTGAATGTCGAACAATACTTGGACAAATCCAAAATTAGGGCTTCTCATTTCAGAGTAACATATATGGGTTTCCCACATAAGCATATCATGAAATTCTAACCCTTTCAAATGAACGTTATTATCTTTCAAAGTAAAGCTTCTACAGAGAAAATGAACATTGCTCTAACTTTGAACAGAACTTTGACCTATTCCAAACTAGGGCTTCTCATTTCAGAGTAACACATGTGCGGTTCTCACATAAGTATATCATGAAATTCTTACTATTTCAAATGAACATGATTACCTTCCAAAGTAAAGCTTCTAGAGAGAAAATGACCACTGCTCTAACTTTGAATAGAACTTTGACCTATTCCAAACTAGGGCTTCTCATTTCAGAGTAACACATGTGCGTTTCTCACAAAAGCGTTTCATGAAATTTTTACCCTTTCAAATGAACGTGATTATCTTTCAATGTAATGCTTCAGCACAGAAAATGAACACTCCCCCAACTTCTAATAATAGTGTAACAAATCCCGAATAACAACTTCTCATTTCAGCGTAACACATGTTCGTTTCTCACAGAAGTATTTCGTGAAATTCTTACCCTTTCAAAAGAATGTGATTATCTTTCAAAATAAAGCTTCTAGAGAGGAAATGAACACTGCTCTAACTTTGAACAGAACTTTGACATATCCCAAACTAGGGCTTCTCATTTGATAGTAAACCATGTGCGTTTCTCACAAAAGCATACCATGAAATTCTTACCATTTCAAATGAACCAGATTATCTTTCAAATAAAGCTTCTAGAGAGAAAATGAACACTGCTCTAACTTTGAACATAACTTTGACACATTCCAAACTAGGGCTTCTCATTTCAGAGTAACACTTGTGCGTTTCTCACAAAAGCATTTCATGAAATTTTTACCCTTCCAAGTGAACGTGATTATCTTTCAAAGTAAAGCTTCCAGAGAGAAATTGAACACTGCTCTAATGTCGAACAATACTTGGACATATCCCTAGCAATTGCTTCTCATTTGAGAGTAACACATTTGCGTTTCTCACAAAAGCATATTATGAAATTCTTACCCTTTCAGGTGAACGTGATTATCTTTCAAATTAAAGCTTCTAGAGCTAAAATGAATACTGCGATATCTTTCAACAGTACTTTGACATGTTCCCAACTAGGGCTTCTCATTTCAGAGTAACACATGTGCGTTTCTCACAAAAGCATTTAATGAAGTTTTTATCCTTTCAAATCAACGTGGTTATTTTTCAATGTCTTGCTTCAGCACAGAAAATGAACACTGCACTAACTTATAACAATAAGTGTGCCATATCCCAAATAACAACTTTTCATTTCAGAGTAACAAATGTTTGTTTCTAACAAAAGCATTTCATGAAATTCTTACCCTTTCAAAGAACTTGATTATCTTTCAAAGTAAAGCTTCTAGAGAGAAAATGAACACTGCTCCAACTATGAACAGAACTTTGACATATCCCAAACTAGAGCTTCTCATTTCAGAGTAACACATGTGCGTTTCTCACTTAAGAATTTCATGAAATTCTTACCCTTTCAAATGAACGTGATTATCTTTCAAAGTAAAGTTTCTAGAGTGAAAATGAACACTGCTCTATTGTCGAACAGTATGTTGACATATCCCAAACTAGGGCTTCTCATTTGAGAGTAACAAATGTGCGTTTCTCACAAAAGCATTTCATGAAATTCTTACCCTTTCAATAGAACGTGAGTATCTTACAAAGTAAAGCTTCTAGAGAGAAAATGAATACTGCTTTAACTTTGAACAGAACTTTGACACATTCCAAACTAGGGATTCTCATTTCAGAGTAACACTTGTGCGTTTCTCACAAAAGCATTTCATGAAATTTTTACCCTTCCAAGTGAACGTGATTATCTTTCAAAGTAAAGCTTCCAGAGAGAAATTGAACACTGCTCTAATGTCGAACAATATTTGGACATATCCCTAGCAATTGCTTCTCATTTGAGAGTAACACATTTGCGTTTCTCACAAAAGCATATTATGAAATTCTTACCCTTTCAGGTGAACGGGATTATCTTTCAAATTAAAGCTTCTAGAGCTAAAATGAACACTGCGATATCTTTCAACAGAACTTTGACATGTTCCGAACTAGGGCTTCTCATTTCAGAGTAACACATGTGCGTTTCTCACAAAAGCATTTAATGAAGTTTTTACCCTTTCAAATCAACGTGGTTATTTTTCAATATCTTGCTTAAGCACAGAAAATGAACACTGCACTAACTTATAACAATAAGTGTGCCATATCCCAAATAACAACTTTTCATTTCACAGTAACAAATGTTTGTTTCTAACAAAAGCATTTCATGAAATTCTTACCCTTTCAAAAGAACTTGATTATCTTTCAAAGTAAAGCTTCTAGAGAGAAAATGAACACTGCTCCAACTATAAACAGAACTTTGACATATCCCAAACTAGGGCTTCTCATTTGAGAGTAACACATGTGCATTTCTCACTTAAGCATTTCATGAAATTCTTACCCTTTCAACTGAACGTGATTATCTTTCAATGTAATGCTTCAACACAGAAAATGAACACTCCTCCAAATTCTAACAATAGTGTAACATATCCCGAATAACGCCTTCTCTTTTCAGAATAACACATGTACGTTTCTCACAGAAGTATTTCATGAAATTCTTACCCTTTCTAAAGAATGTGATTATCTTTCAAAGTAAAGCTTCTAAAGAGGAAATGAACACTCCTCTAACTTTAAACAGAACTTTGACATATCCCAAACTAGGGCTTCTCATTTGAGAGAAAACCATGTGCGTTTCTCACAAAAGCATAATATGAAATTCTTACCCTTTCAAATGAACGTGATTATCTTTCAAAGTAAAGCTTCTAGAGCGAAAATGAACACTGCGCCAACTTTCAACAGAACTTTGACATGTTCCTAACAAGGGCTTCTCATTTCAGAATAACCCATGTGCGTTTCTCACAAAAGCATATCATGAAATTCTTAACCTTTCAAATGAACGTGAGTATCATACAAAGCTTCTAGAGAGAAAATGACCAGTGCTCTAACTGTGAACAGAACTTTGACATATTCCAAACTAGGGCTTCTTATTTCAGTGTAACACATGTGCATTTCTAACAAAAGCGTTTTATGAAATTTTGAGCCTTTCAAATGAACGTGATTATCTTTCAATGTAATGCTTCAGCACAGAAAATGAACACTCCGCCAAATTCTAACAATAGGATAACATATCACGAATAACAATTTCTCATTTCAGCGTAACACATGTGCGTTTCTCACAGAAGTATTTCATGAAATTCTTACCCATACAAAAGTATGTGATTATCTTTCAAAGTAAAGCTTCTAGAAAAAAAATGAACACTGGTCTAACTTTGAACAGAACTTTGACATATTCCCAATATGGCTTCTCATTTCATAGTAACACATGTGTGTTTCTCACAAAACCATTTCATGAAATTATTTCCCATTAAAAGAACATGATTATCTCTCAATGAAAAGCTTCAAGAGAGAAAATGAACACTGCTTGAGTGTCGAACAATACTTGGACAAATCCAAAATTAGGGCTTCTCATTTCAGAGTAACATATGTGGGTTTCCCACATAAGCATATCATGAAATTCTAACCCTTTCAAATGAACGTTATTATCTTTCAAAGTAAAGCTTCTACAGAGAAAATGAACATTGCTCTAACTTTGAACAGAACTTTGACCTATTCCAAACTAGGGCTTCTCATTTCAGAGTAACACATGTGCGGTTCTCACATAAGTATATCATGAAATTCTTACTATTTCAAATGAACATGATTACCTTCCAAAGTAAAGCTTCTAGAGAGAAAATGACCACTGCTCTAACTTTGAATAGAACTTTGACCTATTCCAAACTAGGGCTTCTCATTTCAGAGTAACACATGTGCGTTTCTCACAAAAGCGTTTCATGAAATTTTTACCCTTTCAAATGAACGTGATTATCTTTCAATGTAATGCTTCAGCACAGAAAATGAACACTCCCCCAACTTCTAATAATAGTGTAACAAATCCCGAATAACAACTTCTCATTTCAGCGTAACACATGTTCGTTTCTCACAGAAGTATTTCGTGAAATTCTTACCCTTTCAAAAGAATGTGATTATCTTTCAAAATAAAGCTTCTAGAGAGGAAATGAACACTGCTCTAACTTTGAACAGAACTTTGACATATCCCAAACTAGGGCTTCTCATTTGATAGTAAACCATGTGCGTTTCTCACAAAAGCATACCATGAAATTCTTACCATTTCAAATGAACCAGATTATCTTTCAAATAAAGCTTCTAGAGAGAAAATGAACACTGCTCTAACTTTGAACATAACTTTGACACATTCCAAACTAGGGCTTCTCATTTCAGAGTAACACTTGTGCGTTTCTCACAAAAGCATTTCATGAAATTTTTACCCTTCCAAGTGAACGTGATTATCTTTCAAAGTAAAGCTTCCAGAGAGAAATTGAACACTGCTCTAATGTCGAACAATACTTGGACATATCCCTAGCAATTGCTTCTCATTTGAGAGTAACACATTTGCGTTTCTCACAAAAGCATATTATGAAATTCTTACCCTTTCAGGTGAACGTGATTATCTTTCAAATTAAAGCTTCTAGAGCTAAAATGAATACTGCGATATCTTTCAACAGTACTTTGACATGTTCCCAACTAGGGCTTCTCATTTCAGAGTAACACATGTGCGTTTCTCACAAAAGCATTTAATGAAGTTTTTATCCTTTCAAATCAACGTGGTTATTTTTCAATGTCTTGCTTCAGCACAGAAAATGAACACTGCACTAACTTATAACAATAAGTGTGCCATATCCCAAATAACAACTTTTCATTTCAGAGTAACAAATGTTTGTTTCTAACAAAAGCATTTCATGAAATTCTTACCCTTTCAAAGAACTTGATTATCTTTCAAAGTAAAGCTTCTAGAGAGAAAATGAACACTGCTCCAACTATGAACAGAACTTTGACATATCCCAAACTAGAGCTTCTCATTTCAGAGTAACACATGTGCGTTTCTCACTTAAGAATTTCATGAAATTCTTACCCTTTCAAATGAACGTGATTATCTTTCAAAGTAAAGTTTCTAGAGTGAAAATGAACACTGCTCTATTGTCGAACAGTATGTTGACATATCCCAAACTAGGGCTTCTCATTTGAGAGTAACAAATGTGCGTTTCTCACAAAAGCATTTCATGAAATTCTTACCCTTTCAATAGAACGTGAGTATCTTACAAAGTAAAGCTTCTAGAGAGAAAATGAATACTGCTTTAACTTTGAACAGAACTTTGACACATTCCAAACTAGGGATTCTCATTTCAGAGTAACACTTGTGCGTTTCTCACAAAAGCATTTCATGAAATTTTTACCCTTCCAAGTGAACGTGATTATCTTTCAAAGTAAAGCTTCCAGAGAGAAATTGAACACTGCTCTAATGTCGAACAATATTTGGACATATCCCTAGCAATTGCTTCTCATTTGAGAGTAACACATTTGCGTTTCTCACAAAAGCATATTATGAAATTCTTACCCTTTCAGGTGAACGGGATTATCTTTCAAATTAAAGCTTCTAGAGCTAAAATGAACACTGCGATATCTTTCAACAGAACTTTGACATGTTCCGAACTAGGGCTTCTCATTTCAGAGTAACACATGTGCGTTTCTCACAAAAGCATTTAATGAAGTTTTTACCCTTTCAAATCAACGTGGTTATTTTTCAATATCTTGCTTAAGCACAGAAAATGAACACTGCACTAACTTATAACAATAAGTGTGCCATATCCCAAATAACAACTTTTCATTTCACAGTAACAAATGTTTGTTTCTAACAAAAGCATTTCATGAAATTCTTACCCTTTCAAAAGAACTTGATTATCTTTCAAAGTAAAGCTTCTAGAGAGAAAATGAACACTGCTCCAACTATAAACAGAACTTTGACATATCCCAAACTAGGGCTTCTCATTTGAGAGTAACACATGTGCATTTCTCACTTAAGCATTTCATGAAATTCTTACCCTTTCAACTGAACGTGATTATCTTTCAATGTAATGCTTCAACACAGAAAATGAACACTCCTCCAAATTCTAACAATAGTGTAACATATCCCGAATAACACCTTCTCTTTTCAGAATAACACATGTACGTTTCTCACAGAAGTATTTCATGAAATTCTTACCCTTTCTAAAGAATGTGATTATCTTTCAAAGTAAAGCTTCTAAAGAGGAAATGAACACTCCTCTAACTTTAAACAGAACTTTGACATATCCCAAACTAGGGGCTTCTCATTTGAGAGAAAACCATGTGCGTTTCTCACAAAAGCATAATATGAAATTCTTACCCTTTCAAATGAACGTGATTATCTTTCAAAGTAAAGCTTCTAGAGCGAAAATGAACACTGCGCCAACTTTCAACAGAACTTTGACATGTTCCTAACAAGGGCTTCTCATTTCAGAATAACCCATGTGCGTTTCTCACAAAAGCATATCATGAAATTCTTAACCTTTCAAATGAACGTGAGTATCATACAAAGCTTCTAGAGAGAAAATGACCACTGCTCTAACTGTGAACAGAACTTTGACATATTCCAAACTAGGGCTTCTTATTTCAGTGTAACACATGTGCATTTCTAACAAAAGCGTTTTATGAAATTTTGAGCCTTTCAAATGAACGTGATTATCTTTCAATGTAATGCTTCAGCACAGAAAATGAACACTCCGCCAAATTCTAACAATAGGATAACATATCACGAATAACAATTTCTCATTTCAGCGTAACACATGTGCGTTTCTCACAGAAGTATTTCATGAAATTCTTACCCATACAAAAGTATGTGATTATCTTTCAAAGTAAAGCTTCTAGAAAAAAAATGAACACTGGTCTAACTTTGAACAGAACTTTGACATATTCCCAATATGGCTTATCATTTCATAGTAACACATGTGTGTTTCTCACAAAAGCATTTCATGAAATTCTTACCCTTTCAAAAGAATGTGATTATCTTTCAAAGTAAAGCTTAGAGACGAAATGAACACTGCTCTAACTTTGAACAGAACTTTGACATATCCCAAACTAGGGATTATCATTTGAGAGTAACCCATGTGTGTTTTCACAAAAGCATACCATGAAATACTTACCCTTTCAAATGAATGTGATTATCTTTCAAAGTAAAGCTTCTAGAGAGAAAAAGAACACTGCTCTAACTTTGAACAGAACTTTGACACATTCCAAGCTAGGGCTTCTCATTTCAGAGTAACACTTGTGCGTTTCTCACAAAAGCATTTCATGAAATTTTTACCCTTTCAAATGAACATGATTATCTTTCAAAGTAAAGCTTCCAGAGAGAAATTGAACACTGCTCTAATGTCGAATAATACTTGGACATATATCTAGCAATTGCTTCTCATTTGAGAGTAACACATTTGCGTTTCTCACAAAAGCATATCATGAAATTCTTACCCTTTCAAGTGAACGGGATTATCTTTCAAATTAAAGCTTCTAGAGCTAAAATGAACACTGCGATATCTTTCAACAGAACTTTGACACATTCCAAATAGGGCTTCTCATTTCAGAGTAACACATGTGCGTTTCTCACAAAAGCATTTAATGAAGATTTTACCCTTTCAAATCAACATGGTTATTTTTCAATGTCTTGCTTGAGCACAGAAAATGAACACTGCACTAACTTCTAACAATAAGTGTGCCATATCCCAAATAACAACTTTTCATTTCAGAGTAACAAATGTTTGTTTCTAACAAAAGCATTTCATGAAATTCTTACCCTTTCAAAAGAACTTGATTATCTTTCAAAGTAAAGCTTCTAGAGAGAAAATGAACACTGCTCCAACTATAAACAGAAGTTTGACATATCCCAAACTAGGGCTTCTCATTTGAGAGTAACAATTGTGCGTTTCTCATTTAAGCACTTCATGAAATTCTTACCCTTTCAAAAGATGGTGATTATCTTTCAAAGTACAGCTTTTAGAAAGAAAATGAACAGTGCTCTAATGTCGAACAGTATGTTGACATATTCCAAACTAGGGCTTCTCATTTCAGAGTAACATATGTGCCTTTCTCACGAAAGAGTTTCATGAAATTTTTACCCTTTCAAATGATCATGATTACCTTTCAATGTAATGCTTCAGCACAGAAAATGAACACTCGGCCAACTTCTAACAATAGTGTAACATATTCTGAATAACAACTTCTCATTTCAGCGTAACACATGTGTGTTTCTCACAGAAGTATTTCATGAAATTCTTACCCTTTAAAAGAATGTGATTATCTTTCAAAGTAAAGCTTCTAGAGAAAAAATGAACACTGCTCTAATGTCGAACAATACTTTGACATATCCCAAGCTAGGGCTTCTCATTTGAGAGTAACACATGTGCGTTTCTCACAAAAGCATATCACGAAATACTTACCCTTTCAAGTGAACCTGATTATCTTTCTAAGTAAAGCTTCTAGAGCGAAAATGAACACTGTGCTAACTTTCAACAGAACTTTGACAAGTTCCAAACTAGGGCTTCTCATTTCAGAGTAACACATGTGCGTTTCTCACAAAAGCATTTAATGAAGTTTTACCCTTTCAAATGAACGTGGTTATTTTTCAATGTCTTGCTGCAGCACAGAAAATGTACACTGCACTAACGTCTAAGAATAAGTGTGCCATATCCCAAATAACAACTTCTCATTTCAGAGTAACAAATGCTTGTTTCTTACAAAAACATTTCATGAAATTCTTACCCTTTCAAAAGAATGTGATTATCTTACAAAGTAAAGCTTCTAGAGAGAAAATGAACACTGCTCCAGCTATGAACAGACTTTGACATATCCCAAATTAGGGCTTCTCATTTCATAGTAACCCATGTTCGTTTCTCACAAAAGCATATCATGAAATTCTTACCCTTTCAAATGAACGTGATTATCTTTCAAAGTAAAGCTTCTGGAGAGAAAATGAAGACTGCTCTAAGGTCAAACAATACTTGGACATATCCCAATCTAGGGCTTCTCCTTAGAGAGTAACCCATGTGCGTTTCTCACATAAGCATATCATGAAATTATATTATATCAAATGAACGTGATTATCTTTTAAAGTAAAGCTTCTAGAGAGAAAATGACCACTGTTCTAACTTTGAACAGAATTTTGATTTATTCCAAACTAGGGCTTCTCATTTCAGAGTAACACTTGTGTGTTTCTCACAAAAGCATTTAATGAAGTTTTTACCCTTTCAAATGATCGTGATTATCTTTCATTGTAATACTTCAGCACAGAAAATGAACACTCCGCCAACTTCTAACAATAGTGTAACATATCCCGAATGACAACTTCTCATTTCAGCGTAACACATGTGCGTTTCTCACAGAAGTATTTCATGAAATTCTTACCCTTTCAAAAGAATGTGATTATCTTTCAAAGTAAAGCTTCTAGAAAGGATATGAACACTGCTCTAACTTTGAACAGAACTTTTACATCTTAAAAACCAGTGCTTCTCATTTCAGAGTAACACGTGTGCGTTTCTCACAATATAATTTCATGATATTCTTACCCTTTCAAATGAACGTGATTATCTTTCAATGTAATGCTTCAACACAGAAAATGAACAGTCCGCCACCTTCTAACAATAGTGTAACATATCCCGAAGAACAACTTCTCATTTCAGAGTGACACATGTGCGTTTCTGACAAAAATATTTCATGTAATGCTTACCCTTACAAAAGAACGTTATTATCTTTCAAAGTAAAGAAATTAGAGAGAAAATGAACACTGCTCCAACTATGAACAGAACTTTGACATATCCCAAACTAGGGATTCTCATTTGAGAGTAACACATGTGCATTTCTCATTTAAGCATTTCATGAAATTCTTACCCTTTCAAAAGAACGTGATTATCTTTCAAAGTACAGCTTCTAGAGATTAAATGAACACTGCTCTAATGTCGAACAGTACGTTGACATATCCCAAACTAGGGCTTCTCATTTGAGAGTACCAAATGTGCGTTTCTCACAAAAGCATTTCATGAAATTCTTACACTTTCAATAGAACGTGAATATCTTACAAAGCTTCTAGAGAGAAAATGACCACTGCTCTAACTTTGAACAGAACTTTGACATATCTCAAAGTAGGCCTTCTCATTTGAGGTAACACATGTGCGTTTCTCACAAAAGCATATCATGAAATTCTGAACCTTTCAAACGAACGTGATTACCTTTCAAATTTAAGCTTCTAGAGAGAAAATGAACACTGCTCTAACTTTGAACAGAACTTTTACATCTTAAAAACTAGTGCTTCTCATTTCAGAGTAACACGTGTGCGTTTCTCACAAAAGAATTTCATGAAATTCTTATCATTTCAAATGAACGTGATTATCTTTCAATGTAATGCTTCAACACAGAAAATGAACACTCCACCACCTTTTAAGAATAGTGTAACATATCCCAAATAACAACTTCTCATTTCAGAGTAACACATGTGCGTTTCTCACAAAAGCATTTCATGTAATTCTTACCCTTACAAAAGACCGTTATTATCTTTCAAAGTAAAGCAATTAGAGAGAAAATAAACGATGCTCTAAATTTTAACAGAACTTTGACATATTCCAAACTAGGGCTTCTCCTTTCAGAGTAACATATGTGCGTTTCTCACAAAAGCATTTCATGAAATTTTTACCCTTTCAAATGAACATGATTATCTTTCAAAGTACAGCTTCTAGAGATTAAATGAACACTGCTCTAATGTCGAACAATACTTGGATATATCCCCAGCTAGGGCTTCTCATTTCAGAGTAACACATGTGCATTTCTCACAAAAGCATATTATGAAACTCTTACCCTTTCAAGTGAACGTGATTATCTTTAAATGTAAAGCTTCTAGCGCGAAAATGAACGCTGCGCTAACTTTCAACAGAACTTTGACATGTTCCAAACTAGGGCTTCTCATTTCAGAGTAACACATGTGCGCTTCTCACAAAAGCATTTAATGAAGTTTTTACCCTTTGAAATGAACGTGGATATTTTTCAATGTCTTGCTTCATCACAGAAAATGAACACTGCACTAACTTCTAACAATAAGTGTACCATATCCCAAATAGCAACTTCTGATTTCAGAGTAACAAATGTTTGTTTCAAACAAAAGCATTTCATGAAACTCTTACCCTTTCAAAAGAACGTGATTATCTTTCAAAGTAAAGCTTCTAGAGAGAAAACGAACACTGCTCCAACTATGAACAGAAATTTGACATATCCCAAACTAGGGCTTCTCATTTGAGAGTAACACATGTGCATTTCTCACAAAAGCATAACATGAAATTCTTACCCTTTCAAATGAACGTGATTACCTTTTAAGTTAAGCTTATAGAGGGAAAATGAACACTGCTCTAACTTTGAACAGAACTATGACACATTCCAAACTAGGGCTTCTCATTTCAGAGTAACACATGTGCGTTTCTCACAAAAGCGTTTCATGAAATTTTTACCTTTTCAAATGAACGTGGTTATCTTTCAATGTAATACTTCAGCACAAAAATGAACACTGTGCTAACTTCTAACAATAAGTGTAACATATCTCAAATAACAACTTCTCATTTCAGAGTGACACATGTGCGGTTCTCACAAAAGCATTTCATGTAATGCTGACCCTTACAAATAACGTTATTATCTTTCAAATAAAGCAATTAGAGAGAAAATGAACACTGCTCTAACTTTCAACAGAACTTTGAAATATTCCAAACTAGGGCTTCTCATTTCAGAGTAACACATGTGCGTTTCTCACAAAAGCATTTCATGAAATTTTTACCCTTTCAAATGAACGTGATTATCTTTCAAAGTAAACCTTCAAGAGAGAAAATGAACACTGCTCTAATGTCTAACAATACTTGGATATATCCCAAGCTAGGGCTTCTCTTTTGAGAGTAACACATGTGCATTTCTCACAAAAGCATATCATGAAATGCTTACCCTTACAAAAGAACGTTATTATCTTTCAAAGTAAAGCAATTAGAGAGAAAATGAACGATGCTCTAAATTTTAACAGAACTTTGACATATTCCAAACTAGGGCTTCTCATTTCAGAGTAACATATGTGTGTTTCTCACAAAAGCATTTCATGAAATTTTTACCCTTTCAAATGAACATGATTATCTTTCAAAGTACAGCATCTAGAGATTAAATGAACACTGCTCTAATGTCGAACAATACTTGGATATATCCCCAGCTAGGGCTTCTCATTTCAGAGTAACACATGTGCGTTTCTCACAAAAGCATATTATGAAACTCTTACCCTTTCAAGTGAACGTGATTATCTTTAAATGTAAATCTTCTAGCGCGAAAAATGAACGCTGCGCTAACTTTCAACAGAACTTTGAAATGTTCCAAACTAGGGCTTCTCATTTCATAGTAACACAGGTGCATTTCTCACAAAAGCATTTAATGAAGTTTTTACCCTTTGAAATGAACGTGGTTATTTTTCAATGTCTTGCTTCAGCACAGATAATGATCACTGCACTAACTTCTAACAATAAGTGTACCACATCCCAAATAGCAACTTCTGATTTCAGAGTAACAAATGTTGGTTTCAAACAAAAGCATTTCATGAAACTCTTACCCTTTCAAAAGAACGTGATTATCTTTCAAAGTAAAGCTTCTAGAGAGAAAATGAACACTGCTCCAAATATGAACAGAAATTTGACATATCCCAAACTAGGGCTTCTCATTTGAGAGTAACACATGTGCGTTTCTCACAAAAGCATAAGATGAAATTCTTACCCTTTGAAAGGAACGTAATTATCCTTCAAAGTAAAGCTTCTTTAGAGAAAATGAACACTGCTCTAATGTCGAACAATACTTGTACATATCCCAAGCTAGGGCTTCTCATTTGAACTAATACATGTGCTTTTCTCAAAAAAGCATTTATTGAAATGCTTACCCCTACAAAAGAATGTTATTATCTTTCAAAATAAAGCAATTAGAGAGAAAATGAACACTGCTCTAACTTTCAACACAACTTTGATATTTTCCAAACTAAGGCTTCTCATTTCAGAGTAACACATGTGCGTTTCTCACAAAAGCGTTTCATGAAATTTTTACCCTTTCAAATGAACGTGATTATCTTTCAATGTAATGTTTCAGCACAGAAAATGAACCTCCACCAACTTCTAACAATAGTGTAATATATCCCGAATAACATCTTCTCATTTCAGCGTAACACTTGTGCGTTTCTCACAGAAGTATTTCATGAAATTCTTTCCCTTTCCAAAGAATGTGATTATCTTTCAAATAAAAGCTTCTAGAGAGGAAATGAACACTGCTCTAACTTTGAACAGAACTTTGACATATTACAAACTAGTGCTTCTCATTTCAGAGTAACATGTGTGCGTTTCTCACAAAAGCATTTCATGAAATTCTTACCCTTTCAAATGAACATGGTTATCTTTCAATGTAATGCTTCAACACAGAAAATGAACACTCTGCCAACTTCTAACAATAGTGTAACATATCCCGAATAACAACTTCTCATTTCAGAGTAACACATGTGCATTTCTCACAAAAGCATTTCATGAAATGCTTACCCTTACAAAAGAACGTTATTATCTTTCAAAGTAAAGCAACTAGAGAGAAAATGAACACTGCTCTAACTTTCAACAGAACTTTGACATGTTCCAAACTAGGGCTTCTCATTTCAGAGTAACACATGTGCGTTTCTCACAAAAGCATTTAATGAAGGTTTTACCATTTCAAACGAACGTGGTTATTTTTCAATGTCTTGCTTCAGCACAGAAAATGAACACTGCACTAACTTCTAACAATAAGTGTGCCATATCCCAAATAAAACTTCTCATTTCAGAGTAACAAATGTTTGTTTCTAACAAAAGCATTTCATGAAATTCTTACCCTTTCAAAAGAAAGTGATTATCTTTCAAAGTAAAGCTTCTAGAGAGAAAATGAACACTGCTCCAACTAGGAAGAGAACTTTGACATATTCCAAACTAGGGCTTCTCATTTCAGAGTAACACATGTGCCTTTCTCACAAAAGCATTTCATGAAATCATTACCCTGTCAAAAGAACATGATTATATTTCAAAGTAAAGCTTCTAGAGAGAAAATGAACACTGCTCTAACTTTGAACAGAACTTTGACATATACAAAACTAGGTCATCTCATTTTAGAGTAACACATGTGTGTTTCTCACAAAAGCATTTCATGAAATTCTTACCCTTTCTAATGAACGTAATTATCTTTCAAAGTATAGCTTCTAGAGAGAAAATGAAAACTGCTCTAATGTCCAACAATACTAGGACTTATCCCTAACTAGGGCTTCTTATTTCAGAGTAACACATGTGCGTTTCTCACATAAGCATATCATGAAATTATATTATTTCAAATGAACGTCATTATCTTTCAAAATAAAGCTTCTAGACAGAAAATGACCACTGCTCTAACTTTGAACAGAACTTTGACCTATTCCAAACTAGGGCTTCTCATTTCAGAGTAACACATGTGCGTTTCTCACGAAAGTGTTTCATGAAATTTTTACCCTTTCAAATGATCATGATTATCTTTGAATGTAATCCTTCAGCACAGAAAATGTACACTCCACCAACCTCTAACTATAGTGTAACATATCCCGAATAACAACTTCTCATTTCAGCGTAACATATTTGCTTTCTCACAGAAGTATTTCATGAAATTCTTACCCTTTCAAAAGAATGTGATTATCTTTCAAATAAAGCTTCTAGAGAGGAAATTAACACTGCTCTAACTTTGAACAGAACTTTGACATATCCCAAACTAGGGCTTCTCATTTGAGAGTAACCCATGTGCGTTTCTCACAAAAGCATACCATGAAATTCTTACACTTTCAAATGAACGTGATTATTTTTTAAAGTAAAGCTTCTAGAGAGAAAATGAACACTGCTCTATCTTTGAACAGAACTTTGACACATTCCAAACTAGGGCTTCTCATTTCAGACTAACACATGTGCGTATCTCACAAAAGCATTTCATGAAATTTTTACCCTTTCAAATGAACGTGATTATCTTTCAAAGTAAAGATCCTAGAGTGAAAATGAATACTGCTCTAATGGCGAATAATACTTGGACATATCCCTAGGTAGGGCTTCTCTTTTGAGAGTAACACATTTGCATTTGTCACAAAAGCATACCATGAAATTCTTACACTTTCAAGTGAACGTGATTATCTTTCAAATTAAAGCTTCTAGAGCAAAAATGAACACTGCACTAACTTTCAACAGAACTTTGACATGTTCCAAACTAGGGCTTCTCATTTCAGAGTAACACATGTGCATTTCTCACAACAGCATTTCATGAAATTTTTACCCTTTCAATTGAACGTGATTATTTTTCAATGTCATGCTTCAACACAGAAAATGAACAATCCACTAACTTCTAACAATTGTGTAACATATCGCGAATAACATCTTCTCATTTCAGAGTAATACATGTTTCTTTCTAACAAAAGCATTGCATGAAATTCTTAACCTTTCAAAAGAACATAATTAACTTTAACAGTAAAGCTTCTAGAGAGAAAATCAACACTGCTCTGATGTCGGACAATACATGGACATATCCCAAACTAGGGCTTCTCATTTTAGAGTAACACATGTGCCTTTCTCACAAAAGCATACCATGAAATTCTTACCCTTTCAAATGAACGTGATTACCTTTAAAGTTAAGCTTATAGAGAGAAAATGAACACTCCTCTAACTTTGAACAGAACTATGACACATTCCAAACTAGGGCTTCTCATTTCAGAGTAACACATGTGCGTTTCTCACAAAAGCGTTTCATGAAATTATTATCCTTTCAAATGAACGTGGTTATCTCTCAATGTAATGCTTCAGCACAGAAAATGAACACTGTTTTAACTTCTAACAATAAGTGTCACATATCCCAAATAACAACTTCTCTTTTCAGAGTAACAAATGTTTGTTTCTAACAAAAGCATTTCATGAAATTCTTACCCTTTTTAAAGAACTTGATTATCTTTCAAAGTACAGCTTCTAGAGAGAAAATGAACACTGCTCTAATGTCGAAAGGTACGTTGATACATCCCAAACTAGGGCTTCTCATTAGAGAGTAACAAATGTGTGTTTATCACAAAAGCATTTCATGAAATTCTTACCCTTTCAATAGAACGTGAGTATCTTACAAAGCTTCTAGAGAGAAAATGACCACTGCTCTAACTTTGAACAGAACTTTGATATATTCCAAACGAGGGCTTCTCATTTGAAAGTAACACATGTGTGTTTCTCACAAAAGCGTTTCATGAAATTTTTACCCTTTCAAATGAACGTGATTATCTTTCAATGTCATGTTTCAACACAGAAAATGAACAATGCGCTACCTTATGACAGTAGGTGTAACATATCCCGAATAACAACTTCACATTTCAGAGTAACACATGTTTGTTTCTAACAATAGCATTTCATGAAATTCTTATCCTTTGAAAAGAACGTGAGTATCTTCCAAATTAAAACTTCTAGAGAGAAAATGAACACTGCTCTAACTTTGAACAGAACTTTGACATATCACAAACTAGGGCTTCTCATTTGAGAGTAACACATGTGCGTTTCTTACAAAAGCATATCATGAAATTCTTACCATTTCAAACGAACGTGATTATTTTTCTAAGTAAAGCTTCTAGAGAGGAAATGAACACTGCTCTAACTTTGAACAGAACTATGACATATTCCAAACTCGGGCTTCTCATTTCAGAGTAACACATGTGCATTTCTCACAAACGCATTTCATGAAAGTTTTACCCTTTCTAATGAACTTGATTATTTTTCAATGTCATGCTTCAACACAGAAAATGAACATTGCGCTAACTTCTAACAATAAGTGTAACATATCCCGAATAACAACTTCTCATTTCAGAGTAACACATGTTTGTTTCTAACAAAAGCATTGCATGAAATTCTTAACCTTTCAAAAGAACGTGATTAACTTTAACTGTAAAGCTTCTAGAGAGAAAATGAACAATGCTCTAATGTTGAACAATACTTGAACATATGACAAACTAGGGCTTCTCATTTTAGATTAACACATGTGCGTTTCTCACAAAAGCATATCATGAAATTCTTACCCTTTCAAACGAACGTGAGTATCTTACAAATTAAAACTTCTAGAGAGGAAATGAATACTGCTCTAGCTTTGAAAAGATCTTTGGCATATTCCAAATTAGGACTTCTCACTTGAGAGTAACATATGTGCGTTTCTCACAAAAGCATATCATGAAAATCTTAACCTTTAAAATCTAAGTGATAATCTTTCAAAATAGAGCTTCTAGAGAGAAAATGAACACTGCTTTAACGGTGAACAGATCTTTGACATCTTACAAACTAGTGCTTCTCATTTCAGAGTAACACGTGTGCGTTTCTCACAAAAGCATTTCATGAAATTCTTACCCTTTCAAATGAACGTGTTTATCTTTCAATGTAATGCTTCAACACAGAAAATGAGCACTGTGCTAACATCTATCAATAGTGTAACATATAACGAATAACAACTTCTCATTTCAGAGTAACACATTTGCGTTTCTCACAAAAGCATTTCATGAAATGCTTACTCTTACAAATGAACGTTATTATCTTTCAAAGTAAAGCAATTAGAGAGAAAATGAACACTGCTCTAACTTTCAACAGAACTTTGACATATTCCTAGCTTGGGCATCCCATTTCAGAGTAAGACATGTTCGTTTCTCACAAAAGCATTTAATGAAGTTTTTACCCTTTCAAATGAACGTGATTATCTTTCAATGTCATGCTTCAACACAGAAAATGAACAATGCGCTACCTTATGACAATAAGTATAACATATGCCGAATAACAACTTCTCATTTCAGAGTAACACATGTTTGTTTCTAACAAAAGCATTGCATGAAATTCTTAACCTTTCAAAAGAACGTGATTAACTTTAACTGTAAAGCTTCTAGAGAGAAAATGAACACTGCTCTAATGTTGAACAATACTTGGACATATCATAAACCAGGGCTTCTCATTTTAGAGTAACACATGTGCGTTTCTCACCAAAGCATATCATTTAATTGTACCCTTTCAAAAGAACGTGAGTATCTTACAAATTATAACTTCTAGAGAGAAAATGAACACTCTTCTAACTTTGAGCAGAACTTTGACATATCCCAAACTAGGGCTTCTCATTTGGGAGTAACACATGTGTGTTTCTCACAAAAGCATATCATGAGATTCTTACCCTTTAAAACGAACGTGATTATCTTTCAAAGTAAAGCTTCTAGAGAGGAAATGAACACTGCTCTATCTTTGAACAGAACTTTGACATATTCCAAACTAGGGCTTCTCATTTCAGAGTAACACATGTGTGTTTCTCACAAAAGCGGTTCATGAAATTTTTGCCGTTTCAATTGAACGTGATTATCTTTCAATGTAATGCCACAGCACAGAAAATGAACACCCCGCCAACTTTTAAAAATAGTGTAACATATCCCGAATAACAACTTCTCATTTCAGCCTAACACGTGTGTGTTTCTCACAGAAGTATTTCATGAAATACTTACTCATTCAAAAATTGTGATTTTTTTTTGGTTTTTCGAGACAGGGTATCTCTGTGGCTTTGGAGCCTGTCCTGGAACTAGCTCTTCAGACCAGGCTGGTCTCGAACTCACAGAGATCTGCCTGCTTCTGCCTGCCGAGTGCTGGGATTAAAGGCGGGTGCCACCATCGCCCGGCTTCAACAAATGTGATTATCTTTCAAAGTAAAGCTTCTAGAGAAGAAATGAACACTGCTCTAACTTTGAACAGAACTTTGACATATTCCAAACTAGGTCTTCTCATTTCAGAGTAACACATGTGTGTTTCTCACAAAATCGTTTCATGAAATACTTACCCTTTAAAAAGAACGTGATTATCTTTCAAAGTAAAGCTTCTAGAGAGAAAATGAGCACTGCTCTAACTTTGAACAGAGCTATGACACATTCCGAACAAGGGCTTCTCATTTCAGAGTAACACATGTGCATTTCTCACAAAAGAATTTGATGAAATTTTTATCCTTTAAAATGAACGTGATTATTTTTCAATGTCATGCTTCAACACAGAAAATGCACACTGCGCTAACTTCTAACAATAAGTGTAACATATCCCGAATAACAACTTCTCATTTCAGAGTAACACATGATCGTTTCTAACAAAAGCATTGCATGAAATTCTTAACCTTTCAAAAGAACGTGATTAACTTTAACAGTAAAGCTTCTAGAGAGAAAATGAACTCTGCTCTAATGTTGAACAATACTTGGACATATCACAAACTAGGGCTTCTCATTTTAGAGGAACACATATGCGTTTCTCACAAAAGCATATCATGAAATTCTTACCCTTTCAAACGAACGTGATTATCTTTCAAAGTAAAGCTTCTAGAGAAAAAATGTACACTGCTCTAACTTTGAACAGAACTTTGACATATTCCAAACTAAGGCTTCTCATTTCAGAGTAACACATGCGCGTTTCTCACAAAAGCGTTTCATGAAATTTTTACCCTTTCAAATGAATGTGATTATCTTTCAATGTCATGCTTCAACACAGAAATAGAACAATGCGCTACCATATGACCATACGTGTAACTTATCCCGAATAATAACATCTCATTTCAGAGTAACACATGTTTGTTTCTAACAAAAGCATTTCATGAAATTCTTACACTTTTAAAAGAACGTGAGTATCTTCCAAAGTAAAACTTCTAGTGAGAAAATGAACACTGCTCTAACTTTGAACAGAACTTTGACATATACCAAAATAGGGCTTCTCATTTGAGAGTAACACATGTGCGTTTCTCACAAAAGCATATCATGAAATTCTTACCCTTTCAAAAGAACGTGAGTATCTTACAAATTAAAACGTCTAGAGAGAAATTGAACACTGCTCTAACTTTAAACAGAACTTTGACATATACCAAACTAGAGCTTCTCATTTGAGAGTAACACATGTGCGTTTCTCACAAAAGCATATCATGAAATTCTGACCCTCTCAAACGAACGTGATTATCATTCAAAGTAAAGCATCTAGAGAGAAAATGAACACTGCTCTAACTTTGAACAGAAATATGACACATTCCAAAATAGGGCTTCTCATTTCAGAGTAACACATGTGTGTTTCTCACAAAAGCATTTCATGATATTTTTACCCTTTCAAATGAACGTGATTATTTTTCCAAATCATGCTTCAACACAGAAAATGAACACTGCGCTAACTTCTAACAATAAGTGTATCATATCCTGAATAACAACTTCCCATTTCAGAGTAACACATGTTTGTTTCTTATAAAAGCATTGCATGAAATTCTTAACCTTTCAAAAGAACGTGATTAACTTTAACAGTAAAGCTTCTAGAGAGAAAATGAACACTGCTCTAATGTTGAACAATACTTGGACATATCACAAACTAGGGCTTCTCATTTCAGAGTAACACATGTGCATTTCTCACAAAAGCATATCATGAAATTCTTACCCTTTCAAAAGAACGTGAGTATAGTATCTTACAAATTAAAACTTCTAGAGAGAAAATGAACACTGCTCTAACTTTGAACAGAACTTTAACATATCCCAAACTAGGGCTTCTCATTTCAGAGTAACACATGTGCGTTTCTCAAAAAAAGCACTTCATTAAATTCTTACTATTTCAAAGAACGTGATTATCTTTCATAGTAAAGCTTCTAGATGGAAAAGGAACACTGTTCTAACTTAGAACAGATCTTTGACATAGTCCAAACTAGGGCTTCTCATTTCAGAGTAACACAAATGTGTTTCTCACAAAGGCATTTCATGAAATTTTTACCCTTCTAAAAGAACGTGATTATCTTTCAAAGTAAATCTTCTAGAGAGAAAATGAACACTGCTCTAACGTCGAACAATACCTGGACATATGCCACACTAGGGCTTCTCATTTGAGAGAAACACTTGTGCATTTCTCACAGAAGCATTTCGTGAAATTTTTACCCTTTCAAACGAATGTTATTATCTTTCAAAGTAAAGCATCTAGAGAGAAAATGAACACTGCTCTAATGTCGAACAATACTTGGACATATCCCAAACTAGGGCTTCTCATTTACAGTAGCACATGTGCGTTTCTCACAGAAGCATTTCATGAAATTCTTGTCCTTTCAAAGTAAAGCTTCTACAGAGAAAATGAGAACTGCTCTACTGTGGAACAATACTTGGACATATCCCAATCTAGATCTTCTCATTTGAGAGTAACACATGTGAGTTTCTCACAAAAGCATTTCATGAAATTCTTAACCTTTCAAAAGAACGTGATTATCCTTCAAATTAAAACTTCTAGATAGAAAAAAAAAACACAGGTCTACCTTTAAACAGAACTTTGACATATTCCAAACTAGAGCTTCTCATTTGAGAGTAACACATGTGCGTTCCTCAAAATCTCATATCATGAAATTCTTACTCTTCAAAGGACCTGATTATTTTTCATAGTAAAGCTTTCTAGAGAGAAAATGAACACTGCTCTAATGTCGAAAAATACTTGGACATATCCCAAACTAGGGCTTCTCTTTTGAGAGTAACACATTTGCGTTTCTCACAAAAGCATATCATGAAATTCTTACCCTTTCAAACGAACGTGATTATCTTTCAAATAAAGTATCTAGAGAGAAAATGAACACTGCTCTAACTTTGAACAGAACTTTGACATATTCCCAAATAGTGCTTCTCATTTCAGAGTAACACATGTGCGTTTCTCACAAAAGCATTTCATGAAATACTTACCCTTTAAAAAGAACGTGATTATCTTTCAAAGTATAACTTCTAGAGAGAAAAAAAACCACTGGTCTACCTTTGAACAGAACTTTGACCTATTCCAAACTAGAGCTTCTCAATTGAGATTAACACATGTGCGTTTCTAACAAAATCGTTTCATGAAATTTTTACCCTTTAAAATGAACATGATTATCTTTCAATGTAATGCCTCAACATAGAAAATGAACACTGCACTAACTTCTAAAAATAAGTGTAACATATCCCAAATAACAACTTCTCATTTCAGAGTAACACATGTGCGTTTTAAACTAAAGCATTTCATGATATTCTTACCCTTTCAAAAGAACATCATTTTCTTTCAAATTAAAGCTTATAGAGAGAAAATGTCCACTGCTCTAACTTAGAACAGAACTTTGACATATTCTCCAATAGTTCTTCTCATTTGAATGTAACACATGTGTGTTTCTCAGAAAAGCATTTCATGAAATTATTACCCTTTCAAAAGAACATGATAATTGTTCACAGTAAAGCTTCCAGAGAGAAAACGAACATTGCTCTTATTTCAAACAGTATGTTGACATATCCCAAAATGTGGCTTCTAATTTGAGAGTAACACATGTGCGTTTCTCACAAAAGCATTTCCTGAAATTATTACCCTTCCAAAAGTACGTGATTATCTTTTAAAGTAAAGTTCTAGAGACAAAATGAACACTGCTCTAATGTCGAACAATACTTGGATATATCCCAAACTAGGGCTTCTCATTTGAGAGTAACACATGTGCGTTTCTCACAAAACCATTTCTTGAAATTCTTACCCTTTGAAAAGAACGTGAGTATCTTACAAAGTAAAACATCTAGAGAGAAAATGAACACTGCTCTAACATTGAACTGAACTTGGACATATTCCAAACTAGGGCTTCTCATTCCAGAGTAACACATGTGTGTTTCTGACAAAAGCATTTCATGAAGTTCTTACCCTTTCAAATGAATGTGATTATCTTTCAAATTAAAGCTTCTAGAAAAATGAACACTGCTCTAATGTCGAACAATACTTGGACATATCCCAAAATAGGGCTTCTCATTTGAGAGTAACACATGTGCGTTTCTCACAGAAGCATTTCATGAAATTCTTACCCTTTCAAAAGAACGTGATTATCTTACAATGTAAAACTTCTAGAGAGAAAAGGAACACTGCTCTAACTTTGAACAGAACTTTGACATAGTCCCAACTAGGGCTTCTCATTTCAGAATAACAGATGTGCGTTTCTCACAAAATCGTTTCATGAAATTTTTACCCTTTCAAATGAACGTGATTATCTTTCAATGTCATGCTTCAACACAGAAACTGAAAACTGTGCTTACTTCTAAAATAGTGTAACATATGCCGAATAACAACTTCTAATTTCAGAGTAACACATGTGCGTTTCTCAAAAAAGCATTTCATGAAATCATTACCCTTTAAAAAGAACGTGATTATATTTCAAAGTAAAGCTTCTAGAGAGAAAATGAACACTGCTCTAATGTCGAACAATACTTGGACATATTCCAAACTAGCGCTTCTCATTTAAGAGTAACACATGTGCATTACTCACAAAAGCATTTCATGAAATTCTTACCCTTTACAACGAACGTGATTATCTTTCAAGTAAAACTTCTAGAGAGAAAATGAACACTGCTCTATCTTTGAACAGAACTTTGACATATCCCAAACTAAGGCTTCTCATTTGAGAGTAAGACATGTGCGTTTCTCACAAAAGCACTTCATTAAATTCTTACCATTTCAAAGAACGTGATTATCTTTCATAGTAAAGCTTCTTGATGGAAAAGGAACACTGTTCTAACTTAGAACAGAACTTTGACATATTCCAAACTAGGGCTTTTCATTTCAGAGTAACACAAATGTGTTTCTCACAAAAGCATTTCATGAAATTTTTACCCTTCTAAAAGAACGTGATTATCTTTCAAAGTAAATCTTCTAGAAAGAAAATGAACACTGCTCTAATGTTGAACAGTACGTTGACATACCCCAAACTGTGGCTTCTCATTTCAAGTAACACATGTGCGTTTCTCCCAAAAGCATTTTTGATATTCCTACCCTTTCAAAAGAACGTGATTATCTTTCAAATATAGCTTCTAGAGAGAAAATGAACAAAGCTCTAATGTCGAACAATACCTGGACATGTCCCTAACTAGGGTTTCTCATTTAAGAGTAACACATGTGTGTATCTCACAATACCATTTCATAAAATTCTTACCCTTTCCAAAGAACATGAGTATCTTACAAAGTAAAACTTCTAGAGAGAAAATGAACACTGCTCTAACTTTGAACAGAACTTTGACGTATCCCAAACTAGGGCTTCTCATTGAGAGTAACACATCTGCGTTTCTCACTACAACATATCAGGAGATTCTTACCCTTTCAAACGAACGTGATTATCTTTAATGTAATGCCTGAACACAGAAAATGAACACTCTGACAACTTGTAACAATTGTGTAACATATCCCGAATAACAACTTCCCCTTTCATAGTAACACATGTGCATTTCTGACAAAAGCAATTCATGAAATTTTTACATTTTCAAAAGAACGTGATTACCTTTCAATATAATACTTCTATGGGCAAAAGGAACACTGTCCTAATTTTGAATAGAACTTTGACATATTCCAAAATAGGGCTTCTCATTTCAGAATAACACAAGGGTGTTTCTGACAGAAGCATTTCATGAAATTACTACCCTTTCAAAAGAACTTGAGTATCTTACAAAGTAAAACTTCTAGAGAAAAAATGAACACTGCTCTAACTTTGAAAAGAACTTTGACATATCCCAAACAGGGCTTCTCATTTCAGAGTAACACATGTGCATTTCTCACAAAAACATTTCATGAAATTATTACCCTTTCAAAAGAACATGATTATATTTCAAAGTAAAGCTTCTAGAGAGAAAATGAACACTGCTCTAACGGTGAACAGTATGTTGACATATCCCAAACTGTGGCTTCTGATTTCAGAGTAACACATGTGCGTTTCTCACAAAAGCATATAATGAAATTCTTACCCTTTAAAAAGAACATGATTATCTTTGAAAGTAAAACTTCTAGAGAGAAAATGAACACTGCTCTAACTTTGAACAGAACCTTGACATATGCCAAACTAGCGCTTCTTATTTGAGAGTAAGACATGTGCGTTTCTCACAAAAGCATATCATCAAATTCTTACCCTTTCAAAAGAACGTGATTATTTTCCAAAGTAAAGCTTCTAGAGAGAATATGAACACTGCTCTAATGTCGAACAATACTTGGACCTCTCCCAAACTAGGGCTTCTCATTTAAGAGGAACACATGTGCGTTTCTCACAAAAGCAATTCATGAAATTCTTACCCTTTCAAAAGACCTTCATTATCTTACAATGTAAAGCTTCTATGGACACTTTATACTCATAACAGGAACAATTCATCAGGATGAAGTCTCAATTCTGAATATCTACGCCCCTAACATAAAAGCACCCACCTATGTAAAAGAAATATTACTAGAACTCAAGGCAGACTTCAAACCACACACACTAGTAATAGGAGACTTCAATACACCTCTTTCTCCAATGGACAGGTCAATCAGACAGAAACCTAATAGAGAATTAAGAGAATTATTGGAGGTAATGAAGCAAATGGACTTAACAGACATCTATAGAACATTCCACCCAAAAAGGAAAGAATATACCTTCTTATCTGCAGCTCATGGAACCTTCTCAAAAATTGACCGCATACTCGGAAACAAAGGAAACCTCCACAGATACAAAAAAATATCAGTGTCCACCTGTGTCTTATCCGATCACCACGGACTAAAGCTAGAAGGCAATAACAATGCTACCCTCAGAAAGCCGACAAACTCATGGAAACTGAACAGTCAACTACTGAACCACACATGGGTCAAGGAAGAAATTAAGAAAGAAATTAAAGTCTTCCTTGAGTTTAATGAAAATAAATAGACAACATACTCAAACCTATGGGACACGTTGAAAGCAGTGCTAAGAGGAAAGTTCGTAGCACTAAGTGCCCACTTAAAGAAAACAGAGAAAGCATACATTGAGGACTTAACAGCACACCTGAAAGCCTTAGAAAAAAAAGAAGCAGATGCACCAAGGAGGAGTAGAAGACTGGAAATAATCAAACTGAGGGCAGAAATCAACAAAATAGAAACACAGAAAACAGTCCAAAGAATCAATGAAACAAAAAGTTGGTTCTTTGAGAAAATCAACAAGATCGACAAACCCCTATCCAAACTAATTAAACAACAGAGAGAGAACACGCAAATAAATAAGATCAGCAATGAAAAGGGGGACATAACCACAGACACAGAGGAAATTCAGAGAATCATTAGATCTTACTACAAAAGCCTATATGCCACAAAACTGGAAAATGCAAAAGAAATGGACAGTTTTTTAGATAAGTACCACATACCAAAGCTAAACCAAGACCAGGTGAATGATCTAAATAGACCTGTTAGTCGCGAAGAACTAGAAACTGTTATCAAAAATCTCCCTACCAAAAAAAGCCCAGGACCAGATGGTTTCAATGCAGAATTCTACCAGAACTTCCAAGAAGAGCTAATACTTATACTCCTTAATGTATTTCACAATATAGAAACAGAAGAGTCATTGCCAAATTCCTTTTATGAAGCCACAGTTACCCTGATACCAAAACCACACAAAGACCAAACCAAGAAAGAGAATTATAGGCTTATTTCACTCAGGAATATAGACACAAAAATTCTCAATAAAATACTGGCAAACCAAATCCAAGAACATATTAGAAAAATTATCCATTATGATCAAGTAGGCTTCATCCCAGAGATGCAGGGCTGGTTCAACATACACAAATCTATCAACGTAATCCACTATATAAATAAACTGAAAGAAAAAAACCATATGATCATTTCATTAGATGCTGAAAAAGCATTCGACAAAATTCAACACCCCTTTATGATAAAGATCTTGGAGAGATTAGGGATACAAGGGTCATACCTAAATTTAATAAAAGCTATTTACAGCAAGCCGACAGCTAACATTAAATTGAATGGAGAAAAACTCAAAGCCATCCCACTGAAATCAGGAACAAGACAAGGATGTCCACTCTCTCCATACCTCTTCAATATAGTGCTTGAAGTTCTAGCAATAGCAATTAGACAACACAAGAGGATTAAGGGGATTCGTATTGGAAAGGAAGAAGTTAAGCTTTCATTATTTGCAGATGATATGATAGTATACATAAGCGACCCCAAAGACTCTACCCAAGAACTCCTACATCTGATAAACGCCTTTAGTAATGTGGCAGGATACAAGATCAACTCCAAAAAGTCAGTGGCCTTCCTATACACTAAGGATAAGGAAGCAGAGAGGGAAATCAGAGAAGCATCACCTTTCACGATAGCCACAAATAGCATAAAATATCTAGGGGTAACCCTAACCAAGGAAGTGAAAGATCTATTTGACAAGAACTTTATGTCTTTGAAGAAAGAAATTGAAGATGACACCAGAAAATGGAAGGATCTCCCTTGCTCTTGGATTGGGAGGATCAACATAGTAAAAATGGCAATTCTACCAAAAGCAATCTATAGATTCAATGCAATCCCCATCAAAATACCATCAAAATTCTTCACAGATCTGGAGAAGACAATAATCAACTTTATATGGAAAAACAAAAAACCCAGGATAGCCAAAACAATCTTATACAATAAAGGAACTTCTGGAGGCATTACCATCCTTGACTTCAAACTCTATTACAGAGCTACAGTATTGAAAACAGCTTGGTATTGGCATAAAAACACAGAAGTCGACCAATGGAATCGAATAGAAGACCCTGACTTTAACCCACAAACCTATGAACACCTGATTTTTGATAAAGGAGCTAAAAGTATACAATTGAAAAAAGAGAGCATCTTCAACAAATTGTGCTGGCAAAACTGGATGTCAATCTGTAGAAGAATGAAAATAGATCCATATCTATCACCATGCACAAAACTCAAGTCCAAGTGGATTAAAGACCTCAATATCAGTCCGAACACGCTGAACCTGACAGAGGAGAAAGTGGGAAGTACTCTACAACAAGTGGGCACAGGACACCACTTCCTACGTATAACCCCAGCAGCACAGACAGTAAGGGACTCATTGAATAAATGGGACCTACTGAGACTGAGAAGCTTCTGTAAAGCAAAGACACTTTTGCTAAGACAGAAAGGCAACCCACTGACTGGGAGAAGATCTTCACCAACCCCGCAACTGACAAAGGTCTGATCTCCAAAATATATAAAGAACTCAAGAAACTAGACCGTAAAAGGCTAATCAACCCATTTATAAAATGGGGCACTGAGCTGAACAGAAATCTCTCAACAGAAGAAGTTCAAATGGCCAAAAGACACCTAAGGTCATGCTCAACTTCCTTAGCGATCAGGGAAATGCAAATCAAAACAACTTTAAGATACCATCTTACACCTGTCAGAATGGCGAAAATAAAAAACACCAATGATAGCCTTTGCTGGAGAGGGTGTGGAGAAAGGGGTACACTCATCCATTGCTGGTGGGAATGCAAACTTGTGCAACCACTTTTGAAAGCAGTGTGGCGGTTTCTCAGGAAATTTGGGATCAACTTACTCCTGGATCCAGCAATACCACTCTTGGGAATATACCCAAGAGAGGCCTTATCATACAACAAAAGTATATGCTCTACTATGTTCATAGCAGCACTGTTTGTAATAGCCAGAACATGGAAACAACCTAGATGCCCTTCAATTGAAGAATGGATGAAGAAAGTATGGAATATATCCATATTAGAGTACTACTCAGCAATAAAAAACAAGGACTTCTTGAAGTTTGCAGGCAAATGGATGGAAATAGAGAACACGATCCTGAGTGAGGTAAGCCAGACCCAAAAAGAGGAACATGGGATGTACTCACTCATATTTGGTTTCTAGACATAAACAAAGCACATTGCGCCTCTAATACGTGATCTTAGAGAAGCTAAATAAGAAGGAGAACCCAAAGAAAAACATAAAGGCATCCTCCTGAATATCAACCTTCATCAGGAGATGAAACGAGACAGAGACAGAGACCCACATTGGAGCACCGGACAGTAATCTCAAGGTCCAAATCAGGAGAAGAAGGAGAGTGAGCATGAGCAAGGAACTCAGAACGCGAGGGGTGCACCCACACACGGAGACAATGGGGATTTTCTACCAGGAACTCAACAAGGCCAGCTGACCTGGGTTTGAAAAAGCCTGGGACAAAACCGTCTTGGGAAAAAACATAGAGACAATGAGGACAGCTGAGATCTCAAGAACAATGGCAATGGGTTTTTGATCCTACTGCACGTATTGGCTTTGTGGGAGACTAGGCAGTTTGGATGCTCACCTTACTAGACCTGGATGGAGGTGGGTGGTCCATGGACTTCCCACAGGGCAGGGAACCCTGATAGCTCTTTGGGCTGACGAGGGAGGGGACTTGACTGGAGGAGGGGGAGGGAAATGGGAGGCTGCGGTGGGGAAAAGACAGAAATTTTAAATAAATAAATAAATTTAAAAAAAATAAAATAAAATAAAAAAAAAAACAAAGTAAAGCTTCTATAGAGAAAATGAACACTGCTCTAATGTCGAACAATACTTGGACATGTCCCAAAATAGGGTTTCTCATTTAAAAGTAACACATGTGCGTATCTCACAATAGAATTTCATGAAATTCTTACCCTTTCCAAAGAACATGAGTATCTTACAAAGTAAAACTTCTAGAGAGAAAATGAACACTGCTCTAACTTTGAACAGAACTTTGAAATATCCCAAACAAGGGCTTCTCATTTGAGAATAACACAGGTGCGATTCTCACAAAAGCATATCATGAAATACTTACCCATTAAAGGACCTGATAATCTTTCAAAGTAAAGATTCTAGAGAGAAAATGAACACTGCTCTAAGTTTGAACAGAAGTTTAAGATATTCCCTAATAGGGCTTCTGATTTCAGAGTAACACTTGCGTGTTTCTCACAAAAGAATTTCATGAAATTTTTACCCTTTCAAATGAAGATGATTATTTTTCAATGTCGTGCTTCAACACAAAAAATGAACATTGCACTAACTTCTAACAATAAGTGTAACATATCCCGAATGACAACTTCTGATTTCAGAGTAACACATGTGCGTTTTTCACTAAAGCATTTCATGAAATTCTTACGCTTTCAAAGGTATGTGATTATCTTTCAAAGTAAAGCTTCTAGAAAGAAAATGAACACTGCTCCAATGTCGAACAATAATTGGACATATCCCAAAGAAGGGCCTCTCATTTGGGAGTAACACATGTGCGATACTCACAAAAGCATTTCATGAAATTCTTACCCTTTCAAAATAAAGTGAGTGTCTTACAAATTAACACTTCCAGAGGGAAAATGAAAACTGTTCTAACTTTGAACAGAACTTTGACATATTCCCTAATACGGCTTCTCATTTCAGAGTAACACATGTATGTTTCTCACAAAAGCATTTCATGAAGATTTTACCCCTTCAAAAGAACGTGATTATCTTTCAATGTAATGCCTCAACACAGAAAATGAACACTCTGCCAACTTCTAACAATAGTGTAACATATGCCAAATAACAACTTCCCATTTCAGAGTAACACATGTACGTTTTTGACAGAAGCAATTCATGAAATTCTTACCCTTTCAAAAGAACATGATTACCTTTCAATGTAATACTTCTAGAGAGAAAATGAACACTGTCCTAACTTTGAATAGAACTTTGACATATTCCCAAATAGGGCTTCTCATTTCAGAATAACACAAGGGTGTTTCTGACAGAAGCAATTCATGAAATTCTTACCCTTTCAAAAGAACGTGATTATCTTTCAATGTAATACTTCTAGAGAGAAAATGAACACTGTCCTAACTTTGAATAGAACTTTGACATATTCCCAAATAGGGCTTCTCATTTCAGAATAACACAAGGGTGTTTCTGACAGAAGCAATTCGTGAAATTCTTACCCTTTCAAAAGAACGTGATTACCTTTCAATGTAATACTTGTAGAGAGAAAATGAACACTGCTCTAACTTTGAACAAAACTTTGAAGTATTCCCAAATAGGTTTTCTCATTTCAGAGTAACACATTTGTGTTTCTCACAAAAGCATTTCATGAAAATACTACACTTTCAGAAGAACTTGAGTATCTTACAAAGTAAAACTTTTAGAGAAAAAATGAACACTGCTCTAACTTTGAACAGAACTTTGACATATCCCAAACTAGGGCTTCTCATTTGAGATTAACACATGTGTGTTTCTCACAAAAGCATCATGAAATTCTTACCCTTTCAAAAGAACGTGATTATCTTTCAATGTAATGCTTCAACAGAGAAAATGAACACTCTGCCAACTTCTAACAATAGTGTAACATATCCAGAATAACAACTTCCCATTTCAGAGTAACACATGTGTGTTTCTCACAGAAGCATTTCATGAAATTCTTACCCTTTCAAAAGAACGTGATTATCTTTCAAAGTAATTTTTCTAGAGAGAAAATGAACACTGCTCTAACTTTGAATAGAACTTTGACATATTCCCAAACAGGGCTTCTCATTTCAGAGTAACACATGTGCGTTTCAATCAACCAAATTTCATGAAATTATTACCCTTTCAAAAAAACATGATTATATTTCAAAGTAAAGCTTCTAGAGAGAAAATGAACACTGCTCTAACGTTGAACAGTACGTTGACATATCCGAAACTGTGGCTTCGCATTTCAGAGTAACACATGTGCGTTTCTCACAAAAGCATACAATGAAATTCTTACCCTTTCAAAAGAACGTGATTATCTTTGAAAGTAAAACTTCTAGAGAGAAAATGAACACTGCTCTAACTTTGAACAGAACTTTGACATATCCCAAACTAGGGCTACTCATTTCAGAGTAACACATGTGTGTTTCTCACAAAAGCATTTCCTGAAATTTTTACCCTTTCAAATGAACGTGATTATTTTTCAATGTCATGCTTAAACACAGAAAATGTACACTGCGCTAACTTCTAACAATGAGTGTAACATATCCTGAATAACAACTTCTCATTTCAGAGTAACACATGTGTGTTTTTCACAAAAGCATTTCATGAAATTCTTGCCATTTCTAAAGATCGTGATTATCTTTCCAAGTATAGCTTCTAGAGAGAAAATGAACACTGCTCTAACTTTGAACAATACTTTGACATATCATAAACTAGGGCTTCTCATTTAAGAGTAACACATGTACGTTTCTCACAAAAGCATTTCATGAAATTCTTACCCTTTCAAAAAATGTGAGTATATTACAAAGCAAAACTTATATAGAGAAAATGAACACTGGTCTAACTTTGAGCAGAACTTTGACATATGCCAAACTAGGGCTTCTCATTTGAGAGTAAGACATGTGCGTTTCTTACAAAAGCATATCATGAAATTCTTTCCCTTTCAAAAGAACGTGATTATCTTTCAAAGTAAAGCTTCTAGAGAGAATATGAACACTGCTCTAATGTTGAACAATACTGGGACCTATCCCAAACTAGGGCTTCTCATTTAAGAGGAACACATGTGCGTTTCTCACAAAAGCAATTCATGAAATTCTTAACCTTCCAAAAGAACTTGATTATCTTACAAAGTAAAGCTTCTATAGAGAAAATGAACACTGCTCTAATGTCGAACAATACTTGGACATGTCCCAAAATAGGGTTTCTCATTTAAAAGTACCTCATGTGTGTATCTCACAATAGCATTTCATGAAATTCTTACCCTTTCCAAAGAACATGAGTATCTTACAAAGTAAAATTTCTAGAGAGAAAATGAACACTGCTCCAACTTTGAACAGAACTTTGAAATATCCCAAACAAGGGCTTCTCATTTGAGAATAACACAGGTGCGTTTCTCACAAAAGCATATCATGAAATTCTTACCCTTTAAAGCACCTGATTATCTTTCAAAGTAAATATTCTAGAGAGAAAATGAACACTGCTCTAAGTTTGAACAGAACTTTGACATATTCCCTAATAGGGCTTCTGATTTCAGAGTAACACATGTGTGTTTCTCACAAAAGAATTTCATGAAATTTTTACCCTTTCAAATGAAGATGATTATTTTTCAATATCGTGCTTCAACACAGAAAATGATCATTGCACTAACTTCTAACAATAAGTGTAACATATCCCGAATAACAACTTCTGATTTCAGAGTAACCCATGTGCGTTTTTCACTAAAGCATTTCATGAAATTCTTACGCTTTCAAAGGTACGTGATTATCTTTCAAAGTAAAGCTTCTAGAGAGAAAGTGAACACTGCTCCAATGTCGAACAATAATTGGACATATCCCAAAGAAGGGCCTCTCATTTGAGAGTAACACATGTGCGATACTCACACAGCATTTCATGAAATTCTTACCCTTTCAAAATAACGTGAGTATCTTACAAATTAACACTTCCAGAGGGAAAATGAACATTGTTCTAACTTTGAACAGAACTTTGACATATTCCCTAATACGGCTTCTCATTTTAGAGTAACACATGTGTGTTTTTCACAAAAGCATTTCATGAAGTTTTTACCCTTTCAAATGAACGTGATTATCTTTCAATGTAATGCTTCAACACGGAAAATGAACACTCTGCCAACTTCTAACTATAGTGTAACATATACCGAATAACAACTTCCCATTTCAGAGTAAAACATGTGCGTTTCTCACAGAAGCATTTCATGAAATTCTTACCCTTTCGAAGAACGTGATTGTCTTTCAATGTAACGCTTCTAGAGAGAAAATGAACACTGTCCTAACTCTGAATAGAACTTTGACATATTCCCAAATAGGGCTTCTAATTTCAGAATAACACAAGGGTGTTTCTCACAAAAGCATTTCATGAAATTATTACCCCTTTAAAAGAACATGATTATCTTTCAAAGTAAAGCTTCTAGATAGAAAATGAACACTGCTCTAATGTTGAACAGTACGTTGACATATCCCAAAGTGTGGCTTCTTATTTCAAGTAAAACATGTGCGTTTCTCACAAAAATATTTCATGAAATTCCTACCCTTTCAAAAGAACGTGATTATCCTTCAAATAAAGCTTCTAGAGAGAAAATGAACACTGCTCTAATCTCGAACAATACGTGGACATGTCCCAAACTAGGGTTTCTGATTTTAGAGTAACACATGTGCGTATCTCACAATAGCATTTCATGAAATTCCTACCCTTTCCAAAGAACATGAGTATCTTACAAAGTAAAACGTCTAGAGAGAAAATGAACTTTGAACAGAACTTTGAAATATCCCAAACTAGGGCTTCTCATTGAGAGTAACACATGTGCGTTTCTCACTACAGCATATCAGGAAATTCTTACCCTTTTAAAAGTACGTGATTATCTTTCAATGTAATGCCTGAACACAGAAAATGAACACTCCGACAACTTCTAACAATTGTGAAACATATCCCGAACAACAACTTCCCCTTTCAGAGTAACACATGTACGTCTCTGACAGAAGCAATTCATGAAATTCTTACCCTTTAAAAAGAACATGATTACTTTTCAATGTAATACTTCTAGAGAGAAAATGAACACTGCTCTAACTTTGAACAAAACTTTGACGTATTCCCAAATAGGTTTTCTCATTTCAGAGTAACACATTTGTGTTTGTCACAAAAGCATTTCATGAAATTACTACCCTTTCAACAGAACTTGAGTATCTTACAAAGTAAAACTTTTAGAGAATAAATGAACAGTGCTCTTACTTTGAACAGAACTTTGACATATCCCAAACTAGGGCTTCTCATTTGAGATTAACACATGTGTGTTTCTAACAAAAGCATCATGAAATTCTTACCCTTTCAGAAGAACGTGATTATCTTTCAATGTAATGCTTCAACACAGAAAGTGAACACTCTGCCAACTTCTAACAATAGTGTAACATATCCAGAATAACAACTTCCCATTTCAGAGTAACACATATGTGTTTCTCACAGAAGCATTTCATGAAATTCTTACCATTTCAAAAGAACGTGATTATCTTTCAAAGTAATTTTTCTAGAGAGAAAATGAACTCTGCTCTAACTTTGAATAGAACTTTGACATATTCCCAACAGGGCTTCTCATTTCAGAGGAACTCATGTGCGTTTCTAAGAAAAGCATTTCATGTAATTATTAACCTTTCAAAAGAACATGATTATATTTCAAAGTAAAGCTTCAAGAGAGAAAATGAACACTGCTCTAACTTTGAACAATACGTTGACATATCTCAAACTGTGGCTTCTCATTTAAGAGTAACCCATGTGCGTTTATCACAAAAGCATTTCAAGAAATTCTTACTCCTGAAAAAGAACGTGAGTATCGTACAAAGTAAAACTTCTAGAACGAAAACGAACACTGCTCTAACTTTGAACATAACTTTGACATATCCCAAGCTAATGCTTCTCATTTGAGAGTAACACATGTGCGTTTCTCACAGCAGCATATCATGAAATTCTTACCCTTTCAAAGGAACGTGATTATCTTTCAATGTAGTGCTTCAACACAGAAAATGAACACTCCGCCACCTTGTAACAATTGTGTAACATATCCCGAATAACAACTTCCAATTTCAGAGTAACACATGTGCGTTTCTCTCAGAAGCATTTCATGAAATTCTTACCCTTCAAAAGAACATGATTATATTTCAAAGTAAAGCTTCAAGAGAGAAAATGAACACTGCTCTAATGTAGAACAATACTTGGACATATCCCAAACTAGTGCTTCTCATTTGAGAGTAGCACATGTGCATTTCTCACCAAAGCATACCATGAAATTCTTACCTTTTCAATTGAACGTGATTATCTTTCAAAGTAAAGCTTCTAGAGAGAAAATGAACAGTGCTCTAACTTTGAACAGTACTTTAACAGATTCCAAACTAGGACTTCTCATTTCAGAGTAACACATGTGTGTTTCTCACAAAAGCATTTCATGAAATTATTAACCATTCAAAAGTACATGATTATCTTTCAAAGTAAAGCTTGTAGAGAGAAAAAGAACACTGCTCTAATGTCGAACAGTACATTGACATATCCCAAATTGTGGCTTCTCATTTCAGAATAACACATGTGCATTTCTCACAAAAGCATTTTATGAAATTCTTACACTTTCAAAAGAAAGTGATTATCTTTCAAATTAAAGCTTCTAGAGAGAATATGAACACTGCTCTAATATTGAACAATAATTGTATATATCCCAAACTAGGGCTTCTCATTTGAGAGTAACACATGTGCGTTTCTCACAACAGCATATCATGAAATTCTTACCCTCTCTAAAGAACGTGATTATCTTTCAATGTAATGCTTCAACACAGAAAATGAACACTCTGCCAACTTGTATCAATAGTGTAACATATCCCGAATGACAACTTCCCATTTCAGAGTAACAAATGTGCGTTTCTCACAGAAGCATTTCTTGAAATTCTTACCCTTTGAAAAGAACGTGATTATCTTTCAAATTAATACTTCTAGAGAGAAAATGAAAACTGCTCTAACTTTGAACAGAACTTTGACGTATTCCCAAATAGGTCTTCTCATTTCAGAGTAACACATTTGTGTTTCTCCCAAAAGCATTAAATGAAATTATTACCCTTTCAAAGCAACATGATTATCTTTCAAAATAAAACTTCTAGAGAGAAAATGAACACTGCTATAACGTCGAACAGTACGTTGACATATCACAAACTGTGGCTTCTCATTTCAGAGTAACACATGTGCGTTCCTCACAAAAGCATTTCATGAAATTCTTACCCTTTCAAATGCACGTGATTATCTTTCAAAGAAAAGCTTCTAGAGAGAAAATGTACACTGCTCTAAGTTTAAACAGAAATTTGACATATTCCCTAATAGGGCTTCTCATTTCAGAGTAACACATGTGTGTTTCTCACAAAAGAATTTCATGAAATTTTTACCCTTTCAAATGAACATGATTATTTTTCAATATCATGCTTCAACACAGAAAATGAACACTGCGCTAACATCTAACAATAAGTGTAAAATATTCTGAATAACAACTTCTGATTTCAGAGTAACACATGTGCGATTTTCAGTAAAGCATTTCATGAAATTCTTACCATTTCAAAAGAAGGTGATTATCTTTAAAAGTAAAGCTACTAGAGAGAAATTGAACACTGCTCTAATGTCGAACAATATTTGGACAATTTCCAAACTAGGGCTTCTCATTTGAGAGTAACACATGTTCGTTACTCACAAAAGCATTTCATGATTATTATTACCCTTTCAAAAGAACGTGATTATCTTTCAAAGTAAAACTTCTAGAGAGAAAATGAACACTGCTCTAACTTTGAACAGAACTTTGACATATCCCAAACTAGGGCTTCTCATTTGATACTAACACATGTGCGTTTCTCAAAAAGCATATCATGAAATTCTGACCCATTCAAAAGAACGTCATTATCTTTCAAAGGAAACCTTCTATAGAGAAAATGAACACTGTTCTAACTTTGAACAGAACTTTGACATATTCCCTAATGGGGCTTCTCATTTCAGAGTAAAACATGTTTGTTTCTCACAAAAGCGTTTCAAGAAATTCTTACCATTCAAAAGAACCTGATAATCTTTCAATGTAATGCTCAACACAGAAAATGAACTCTCCGCCAACTTTTAACAATAATGTAACATATCCCGAATGACAACTTCCCATTTCAGAGTAACAAATGTGCGTTTCTCAGACAAGCATTTCTTGAAATTCTTACACTTTCAAAAGAACGTGATTATCTTTCAAATTAATGCTTCTAGAGAGAAAAATGAACACTGTCCTAACTTTGAATAGAACTTTGACATATTCCCAAATAGGGCTTCTCATTTGAGAATAACACAAGGGTGTTTCTGACAGAAGCAATTCATGAAATTCTTACCCTTTCCAAAGAACGTGATTATCTTTCAAAGTAAAACTTCTAGAAAGAAAATGAACACTGCTCTAACTTTGAACAGAACTTTAACGTATTCCAAACTAGGGCTTCTCATTTCAGAGTAAAACATGTGTGTTTCTCACAAAAGAATTTCATGAAATTATTACCCTTCAAATGACCGTGATTATTTTTCAAAGTAAAGCTTCTAGAGACAAAATGAACACTGCTCTAAGGTCCAACAGTAAGTTGGCATATCCCAAACTGTGGCTTCTCATTTCAGAGTAACACATGTGTGATTTTCACAAAAGCATTTCATAAAATTCTTACCCTTTCAAAAGAAGGTGATTATCTTTCAAAGTAAAGCTTCTAGAGAGAAAATGAACACTGCTCTAATGTCGAACAATACTTGGACATATCCCAAACTAGGGCTTCTTATTTGAGAGTAACACATGTGTGTTACTCACAAAAGCATTTCATGAAATTCTTACCCTTTCAAAAGAACGTGATTATCTTTCAAAGTAAAGCTTCTAGAGAGAAAATGAACACAGCTCTAACTTTGAACAGAAGTTTAACATATTCCAAACTAAGGCTTCACATTTCAGAATAACACATATGCGTTTCTCACAAAAGCATTTCATGAAATTCTTATCCTTTTAAAAGAACGTGATTATCTTTCAATGTAAATCTTATAGAGAGAAAATGAACACTGATCTAATGTAGAACAATACTTGGACATATCCCAAAGAAGGGCTTCTCATTTAAGAGTAAAACATGTGCGTTAATCACAAAAGCATTTTATGATATTCTTACCCTTTCAAAAGAACGTGATTATCTTTCAAAGTAAAGATTCTAGAGAGAAAATGAACACTGCTCAAATGTCAAACAATAATTTTACATATCCCAACCTAGGGGTCCTCATTTGAGAGTACCACATGTGTGATTGTCACAAAAGCATTTCATGAAATTCTTACCCTTTCAAAATAATGTGAGTATCTTACAAAGTAACACTTCTAGAGAGAAAATGAACACAGCTCTAACTTTGAACAGAACTTTGACATATTCCCTAATAGGGCTTCTCATTTCAGAGTAACAAATGTGGGTTTCTCACAAAAGCATTTCATGAAATTGTTACCCTTTCAAATGAACGTGATTATCTTTCAATGTAATGCTTCAACACAGAAAAAGAACACTGTGGTAACAGCTAACAATTGTGTAACATATCCAGAATAACAACTTCTCATTTCAGAGTAACACATGTGCGTTTCTCACAAAAGAATTTCATGAAATTCTTACCCTTTCAAAATAACGTGATTATCTTTCAAAGTATAGCTTCTAGAGAGAAAATGAACACTGCTCAAATGTCGAACAATAATTGGACAAATCGCAAACTAGGGTTTCTCATTTGAAAGTAACACCTGTGCGATACTCTCAAAAGCAATTCATGAAATTCTTACTTTTTCATAAGAATGTGTGTATCTTACAATGTAACACTTCTAGAGAGAAAATGAACAGAGCTCTAACTTTGAAGAGAACTTTGACATATTCCCTAATAGGGCTTCTCATTTCAGAGTAGCACATGTTCGTTTCTCACAAAAGCATTTCATGAAACTTTTACCCTTTCAAAAGAACGAGATTATCTTTCAAGGTAATGCTTCAACAGAGAAAATGAACTCTCTGCCAACTTTTAACAATAGTGTAACATATCCCGAATGAAAACTTCCCATTTCAGAGTAACAAATGTGCGTTTCTCAGAGAAGCATTTCTTGAAATTCTTACACTTTCAAAAGAACTTGATTATCTTTCAAATTAATGCTTCTAGAGAGAAAATGAACACTGCTCTAACTTTGATCATAACTTTGACATATTCCCAAATAGGTCTTCTCATTTCAGAGTAAAACATTTGTGTTTCTCACAAAAGCATTTCATGCAATTTTTACCCGGTCAAAAGTACATGATTATATTTCAAACTAAAGCTTCTAGAGAGAAAATGAACACTGCTATAACGTCGAACAGTACGTTGACATATCACAAACTGTGGCTTCTCATTTCAGAGTAACACATGTGCGTTCCTCACAAAAGCATTTCATGAAATTCTTACCATTTCAAAAGAACGTGATTATCTTTCAAAGAAAAGCTTCTAGAGAGAAAATGAACACTGCTCTAAGTTTAAACAGAAATTTGACATATTCCCTAATAGGGCTTCTCATTTCAGAGTAACACATGTGTGTTTCTCACAAAAGAATTTCATGAAATTTTTACCCTTTCAAATGAACATGATTATTTTTCAATATCATGCTTCAACACAGAAAATGAACACTGCGCTAACATCTAACAATAAGTGTAAAATATTCTGAATAACAACTTCTGATTTCAGAGTAACACATGTGCGATTTTCAGTAAAGCATTTCATGAAATTCTTACCATTTCAAAAGAAGGTGATTATCTTTAAAAGTAAAGCTACTAGAGAGAAATTGAATACTGCTCTAATGTCGAACAATATTTGGACAATTTCTAAACTAGGGCTTCTCATTTGAGAGTAACACATGTGCGTTACTCACAAAAGCATTTCATGATTATTATTACCCTTTCAAAAGAACGTGATTATCTTTCAAAGTAAAACTTCTAGAGAGAAAATGAACACTGCTCTAACTTTGAACAGAACTTTAACATATTCCAAACTAGGGTTTCTCATTTCAGAGTAACACATGTGTTTTTCTCACAAAAGAATTTCATGAAATTTTTACCCTTTCAAATGAACATGATTATCTTTCAAAGTAAAGTTTCTAGAGAGAAATTGAACACTGCTCTAACGTCGAACAGTACAATGACATATCCCAAACTGTGCCTTCTCATTTCAGAGTAACACATGTGTGATTTTCACAAAACCATTTTGTGAAATTCTTACCATTTCAAAAGAAGGTGATTATCTTTCAAACTAAAGCTTCTAGAGAGAAAATGAACACTGCTCTAATATCCAACAATACTTGGACATATCCCAAACTAGGGCTTCTTATTTGAGAGTAACACATGTGCGTTACTCACAAAAGCATTTCATGAAATTCTTACCCTTTCAAAAGAACGTGATTATCTTTCAAAGTAAAGCTTCTAGAGAGAAAATGAACACAGCTCTAACTTTGAACAGAAGTTTAACATATTCTAAACTAGGGCTTCACATTTCAGAATAACACATATGCGTTTCTCACATTATGCCAATACCACACTGTTTTCATTACTGTAGCTCTTTAATAGAGTTTAAAGTCACGGATGGTAATGCCTCCAGAAGTACCTTTATTGTATAAGATTGTTTTGGCTATCCGGGGTTTTTTGTTATTCCATATAAAGTTGATTATTGTCCTTTCAAGATCAGTGAAGAATTTTAATGGGATCTTGATGGGGATTGCATTGAATCTATAAATTGCCTTTGGTAGGATTGACATTTTTACTATGTTGATCCTCCCAATCCACGAGCAAGGGAGATCCTTCCATTTTCTGGTATCCTCTTCAATTTCTTTCTTCAATGCCTTAAAGTTCTTGTCAAATAGATCCTTCACTTCTTTGGTTAGAGTTACCCCGAGATATTTTATGCTGTTTGTGGCTATTGTGAAAGGTGAGGCTTCTCTGATTTCCCTCTCTGCTTCCATATCCTTTGTGTATAGGAGGGCGACTGATTTTTTGGAGTTGATCTTGTATCCGGCCACATTACTAAAGGTGTTTATCAGCTGTAGGAGTTCTTTGGTGGAGTTTTTGGGGTCGCTTATGTACACTATCATATCATCTGCAAATAACGAAAGTTTAACTTCTTCCTTTCCAATTCGAATCACCTTGATCCCCCTATGTTGTCTTATTGCTATTGCTAAAACTTCAAGCACTATATTGAAGAGGTATGGAGAGAGTGGACAGCCTTGTCGTGTTCCTGATTTAAGTGGGATGGCTTTGAGTTTCTCTCCGTTTAGTTTGATGTTAGCTGTCGGTTTGCTGTAAATAGCTTTTATTATATTTAGGTATGACCCTTGTATCCCTAATCTCTCCAAGACTTTTATCATAAAGGGATGTTGAATTTTGTCAAAAGCTTTTTCAGCATCTAATGAAATGATCATATGGTTTTTTTCTTTCAGTTTATTTATATGATGGATTACATTGACAGATTTTCGTATGTTGAACCAGCCTTGTATCTCTGGGATGAAGCCTACTTGATCATAATGGATAATTTTTCTAATGTGTTCTTGGATACGGTTTGCTAGTATTTTGTTGAGGATTTTTGCGTCGATGTTCATGAGTGAGATTGGCCTGTAATTCTCTTTCTTGGTTGAGTCTTTGTGTGGTTTTGGTATCAGAGTGACGGTAGCTTCATAAAAGGAATTTGGCAATGACTCTTCTGTTTCTATATTGTGAAATACCTTAAGGACTGTAGGTATTAGGTCTTCTTGGAAATTCTGGTAGAATTCCGCATTGAAACCATCTGGTCCTGGGCTTTTTTTGGTGGGGAGGTTTTTGATAACAGCTTCTAATTCTTCGCGACTGACAGGTCTATTTAGATTGTTCACCTGGTCCTGATTTAACTTTGGTATATGGTATTTATCTAAAAAAGTGTCCATTTCTTTTACATTATCCAGTTTTGTGGCATACAGGCTTTTGTAGTAAGATCTAATGATTCTCTGAATTTCCTCTATGTCTGTGGTTATGTCCCCCTTTTCATTTCTGATCTTATTAATTTGCAAATTCTCTCTCTGCCGTTTGATTAGTTTGGATAGGGGTTTATCAATTTTGTTGATTTTTTCCAGGAACCAGCTTTTTGTTTCATTGATTCTTTGGATTGTTTTCTGTGTTTCTATTTTGTTGATTTCAGCCCTCAGTTTGACTATTTCCAGTCTTCTACTCCTCCTAGGTGAGTCTGCTTCTTTTTTTTTCTAGAGCTTTCAGATGGGCTGTTAAGTCTCCAATGTATGCTTTCTCTGTTTTCTTTAAGTGGGCACTAAGGGCTATGAACTTTCCCCTTAGGACTGCTTTCAAAGTGTCCCGTAAGTTTGAGTATGTTGATTCTTTATTTTCACTGGATTCAAGGAAGACTTAATTTCTTTCTTTATTTCTTCTTTGATCCAGGTGTGGGTCAATAGTTGACTATTCAGTTTCCATGAGTTTGTAGGCTTTCTGGGGGTAGCATTGTTGTTGAATTCTAACTTTAGTCCGTGGTGATCTGATAAGACACAGGTGGTTATGGATATTTTTTTGTAACTGTGGAAGTTTGCTTTGTTACCGAGGATGTGGTCAATTTTCGAGAAGGTTCCATGAGCTGCAGAGAAGAAGGTATATTCTTTCCTATTTGGGTGGAATGTTCTATAGATGTCTGTTAAGTCCATTTGATTCAATACCTCCATTAATTCTCTTATTTCTCTGTTAGGTTTCTGTCTGATTGACCTGTCCATTGGTGAAAGAGGAGTGTTGAAATCTCCTACTATTAGTATGTGTGGTTTGATGGCAGCCTTGAGTTTTAGTAGTGTTTCTTTTACATATGTGGGTGCTTTTATATTAGGGGCATAGATATTCAGGATTGAGACCTCATCCTGATGAATTGTTCTTGTTATGAGTATAAAATATCCCTCTCCATCTCTTCTGATTGATTTAAGTTTGAAGTCAACTTTGTTAGAAATTAGTATGGCCACACCTGCTTGTTTCTTAGGTCCATTTGCTTGATAAACCTTTTCCCATCCCTTTACTCTAAGTAGGTGCCTGTCTTTGTGGTTGAGGTGTGTTTCTTGTAAACAGCAGAATGTTGGATCCTGTTTGCGTATCCAATCTCTTAGCCTGTGCCTTTTTATAGGTGAGTTGAGTCCATTGACATTAAGGGATATTAATGACCAGTGGTTGCTAACTCCAGTCACTTTTTTAGTCATAGAGTTTGTGTGTTTGCCTTCTTTTAGTTGTGCTGGTGAAGGGTGTCTAGATGTTTGAGTTATTGTGGTCATTGTTGGTCTCCTTGGTTTGTCATTTTCCTTCTATTACTTTCTGTAAGGCTGGATTTGTGGCTACGTATTGTTTAAATTTGTTTTTATCCTGGAAAATTTTGTTTTCTCCATTTATAGTGAATGAAAGCTTGGCTGGGTATAGTAGTCTGGGCTTGCATCCATGTTCTCTTAGCTTCTGCAGTATATCTATCTAGGACGTTCTGGCTTTCATGGTTTCCATAGAGTAGTCCGGTGTAAGTCTGATAGGTTTACCTTTATAAGTAACTTGACCTTTTTCCTTTGCAGCTCTTAATATTCTTTCTTTATTCTGTATGTTTTGTGTTCTGATTATTATATGGCGAGGAGATGTTTTTTTTTGGTCCAGTCTATTCGGTGTTCTGTATGCTTCTTGAACCTTCAAAGGAATATCTATCTTTAGGCTGGGAAAGTTTTCTTCTATAATTTTATTAAATATGTTTTCTGAACCATTGAGCTGTACTTCTTCTCCTTCTTCTATCCCAATTATTCTTAGGTTTGGTCTTTTTATTGTGTTCCATATTTCCTGAATGTTTTGTGATGAGAATTTGTTGGTTTTATTGTTTTCTTTGATCAGTGTGTTAATTTTCTCTATAGTATCTTCAGTGTCTGACATTCTTTCTTCTAACTCTTGTAGTCTGTTGGTAGAACTTGTCTCTGTAGTTCCTGTTCGTTTACCCAGATTTTCCATCTCCAACCTTCCCTCGGTTTGTGTTTTCTTCATTACTTCCATTTCATTCTTCAGGTCTTGAACCATTTCCCTTACCTGTTTGATTGCATTTTCTTGTTTCTCTTGGTTTTCTTGGGTATCTTTGAGCGATTTATTCATTTCCTCTACCTTTTTGTTTGTAATCTCTAATTGTTTATGGCAGATTTTCACCTCCTGTTTAAGGTCTTCTATTATTTTCAAAAAATTCACTTTTGAGTCGATTTCTTCTACTTCTTCTGGAGTAGGGTGTACAATTCTTCTTATTTCGGGATCCCTGGGTTCTGGTGATGTCATGTTGCCTTTCAGGTTGTTGGAGGAATTCTTGCATTGGCGCCTTCCCATCTCCTCTTTCAAATGAAGCCAAGGGAGGCCTGGTGTCTTGGTCCTGTCGTTGCTGTGCCTGAGTCTCTGGGTGTATCTCCAAGCAATGTCCCTCCTGGCACCTGGATCCGATCTCCCCGCTGCCTGGGCGTCCCTCGAACAAAGGGCCAGCCCCGCTTGGTGCAGGCCGGCCACTTAGACAAAGGAGCCACCACCGTCCCGAATGCCCTCCCAATTCGGACCCTGTCCCAGCGCCCAAACAGGCTGAGCTGGGAGCTGTTGTGTGGTTCAAAGAGGGGGAGGGGGGTCAGAGGTAGTGGGGGAGGGCCTTGGATGCAAGCTGGGTGGGACAGGAATGGAGAAGAGGTATCAAGCAGTACAGCCTCCGCAGACTGACCCGGAAGTGCAGGAGGGGTGGGGAACATCTGAGCTCCCTGTCCCAGGCTGCCGCCGCGGCCAGAAACTCAATCACCCAAGCAATGTCCCTCCTGGCACCCGGATCCGATCTCCCCGCTGCCTGGGCATCCTGCGAACAAAGGGCCGGCCCCGCTTGGTGCAGGCCGGCCACGTAGACAAAGGAGCCACCACCCTCCCGAATGCCCTCCCAATTCGGACCCTGTCCCAGTGCCCAAACAGGCTGAGCTGGGAGCTGTTGTGTGGTTCAAGGAGGGGAGGGGGGTCAGAGGTAGTGGGGGAGGGCCTTGGATGCAAGCTGGGTGGGACAGGAATGGAGAAGAGGTATCAAGCAGTACAGCCTCCGCAGACTGACCCGGAAGTGCAGGAGGGGTGGTGAACGTCTGAGCTCCCTGTCCCGGGCTGCCGCCGCGGCCAGAAACTCAATCACCCAGGCAATGTCCCTCCTGGCACCCGAATCCGATCTCCCCGCTGCCTAGGCATCCCGCGAACAAAGGGCCAGCCCCGCTTGGTGCAGGCCGGCCACCTAGACAAAGGAGCCACCACCTTCCTGAATGCCCTCCCAATTCGGACCCTGTCCCAGCGCCCAAACAGGCTGAGCTGGGAGCTGTTGTGTGGTTCAAAGAGGGGAGGAGGGTCAGAGGTAGTAGGGGAGGGCCTTGGATGCAAGCTGGGTGGGACAGGAATGGAGAAGAGGTATCAAGCAGTACAGCCTCCGCAGACTGACCCGGAAGTGCAGGAGGGGTGGGGAACGTCTGAGCTCCCTGTCCCGGGCTGCCGCCGCGGCCAGAAACTCACTCACCCAAGCAATGTTCCTCCTGGCATCCGGATCCGATCTCCCCGCTGCCTGGGTGTCCCACGAACAAAGGGCCGACCCTGCTTGGTGCAGGCCGGCCACGTAGACAAAGGAGCCACCACCCTCCCGAATGCCCTCCCAATTCGGACCCTGTCCCAGCGCCCAAATAGGCTGAGCTGGGAGCTGTTGTGTGGTTCAAAAAGCTCACAAAAGCATTTCATGAAATTCTTATCCTTTTAAAAGAACGTGATTATCTTTCAAAGTAAATCTTCTAGAGAGAAAATGAACACTGTTCTAATGTAGAACAATACTTGGATATATCCCAAAGAAGGGCTTCTCATTTGAGAGTAACACATGTGAGTTTCTCACAAAAGCATTTTATGATATTCTTACCCTTTCAAAAGAACGTGATTATCTTTCAAAGCAAAGCTTCTAGAGAGAAAATGAACACTGCTCAAATGTCGAACAATAATTGGACATATCCCAAACTAGGGATTCTCATTTGAGAGTACCACATGTTTGATTCTCACATAAGCATTTCATGAAATTCTTACCCTTTCAAAAGAACATGATTATATTTCAAAGTATAGCTTCTAGAGAGAAAATGAACACAGCTATAACTTTGAACAGAACTTTGACATATTCCGTAATAGGGCTTCTCATTTCAGAGTAACAAATGTTTGTTTCTCACAAAAGCATTTCATGAAATTTTTACCCTTTCAAATGAACGTGATTATCTTTCAATGTAATGCTTCAAAACAGAAAAAGAACACTGTGGTAACATCTAACAATAGTGTAACATATCCAGAATAACAACTTCTCATTTCAGAGTAACACATGTGCGTTTCTCACAAAAGCATTTCATGAAATTCATACCCTTTCAAAAGAACGTGATTATCTTTCAAAGTATAGCTTCTAGAGAGAAAATGAACACTGCTCAAATGTCAAACAATAATTGGAGATATCCCAAACTAGGGCTTCTCATTTGAAAATAACACATGTGCGATACTCACAAAAGCAATTCATGAAATTCTTACCCTTTCTTAAGAACGTGAGTATCTTACAAAGTAACACTTCAAGAGAGGAAATGAACACAGCTCTAACTTTGAACAGAACTTTGACATATTCCCTAATAGGGCTTCTCATTTCAGAGTAGCACATGTGAGTTTCTCACAAAAGCATTTCATGAAAATTTTACCCTTTCAAATGAATGTGATTATCTTTCATTGTAATGCTTCAACACAGAAAATGAACACTGTGCTAGGTTTTAACAATAGTGTAACATATCAAGAATGACAACTTCTCATTTCTGAGTAACACATGTGCGTTTCTCACAAAAGCATTTCATGAAATCATTACCCTGTCAAAAGAACATGATTATATTTCAAAGTAAAGCTTCTAGAGAGAAAATGAACACTGCTATAATGTCGAAAAGGACGTTGACATATCACAAACTGTGGCTTCTCTTTTCAGAGTAACACATGTATGTTTCTCACAAAAGCATATCATGAAATTCTTACCCTTTCAAAAGAACGTGATTATCTTTCAAAGTAAAACTTCTAGAGAGAAAATGAACACTGTTCTAACTTTGAACAGAACATTAACATATTCCAAACTAGGGCTTCTCAATTCAGAGTAACACATGTGTGATTTTCACAAAAGCATTTCATGAAATTCTTACCATTTCAAAAGAAGGTGATTATCTTTCAAATAAAGCTTCTAAAGAGAAAATGAACACTTCTCTAATGTCCAACAATACTTGGACATATCCCAAATCAGGGCTTCTCATTTGAGAGTAACACATGTCCTTTACTCACAAAAGCATTTCATGAAATACTTACCCTTTCAAAAGAACTTGAGTATCGTACAAAGTAAAACTTCTAGAGAGAAAATGAACACTGCTCTTACTTTGAACAGAACTTTGACATATCACAAACTAGGGATTCTCATTTGAGAGTAATACATATGCGTTTCTCAAAAGCATCATGAAATTCTTATCGTTACAAAAGAACGTGATTGTCTTTCAATGTAATGCTTCAACACAGAAAGTGAACACTCCGCTAACTTCTAACAATAGTGTAACATTTCCAGAATAACAACTTCCCCTTTCAGAGTAACACATGTGCGTTTCTGACAGAAGCAATTCATGAAATTCTTACCCTTTCAAAAGAACGTGATTACCTTTCAATGTAATGATTCTAGAGAGAAAATGAACACTGCTCTAACTTTGAACAAAACTTTGACGTATTCATAAAATAGGTTTTCCCATTTCAGAGTAACACATTTGTGTTTCTCACAAAAGAATTTATGAAATTATTACCCTTTCAAAAGAACTTGAGTATCTTACAAAGTAAAACTTCTAGAGAGATAATGAACTCTCCTCTAACTTTGAACAGAACTTTGACATATCCCAAACTAGGGCTTCTCATTAGAGAGTAACACATGTGCATTTCTCACAAAAGCATCATGAAATTCTTACCCTTTCAAAAGAACGTGATTGTCTTTCAATGTAATGCTTCAACACAGAAAATGAACACTCCGCCAACTTCTAACAATAGTGTAACATATCCAGAATAACAACTTCCCATTTCAGAGTAACACATGTGTGTTTCTCACAGAAGCATTTCATGAAATTCTTACCTTTTAAAAAGCACGTGATTATCCTTAAAAGTAACTTTTCTAGAGAGAAAATGAACACGGCTCTAACATTGAATGGAACTTTGACATATTCCCTAATAGGGCATCTCATTTCAGAGTAACACATGTGCGTTTCTCACAAAAGCATTTCATTAAATTATTACCCTTTCAAAAGAACATGATTATATTTCAAAGTATAGCTTCTAGAGAGAAAATTAACACTGCTCTAACGTCGAACAGTACGTTGACATATCCGAAACTGTGGCTTCTCATTTCAGAGTAACACTTGTCCGTTTCTCACAAAAGCATATCATGAAATTCTTACCCTTTCAAAAGAACGTGATTATCTTTCAAAGTAAAGCTTCTAGAGAGAAAATGAACACAGGTCTAACTTTGAACAGAAGTTTAAAATATTCCAAAATAGGGCTTTCCATTTGAGAGTAAGACATGTGCATTTCTTACAAAAGCATATCATGAAATTCTTACCATTTCAAAATAAGGTGATTATCTTTCAAAGTAAAGCTTCTCGAGAGAAAATGAACAATGCTCAAATGTCAAACAATAATTGGACATATCCCAAACTAGGGGTTCTCATTTGAGAGCACCACATGTGTGATTCTCACAAAAACATATCATGAAAATTCTTACCCTTTCAAAATAATGTGAGTATCTTACAAATTAACACTTCTAGAGAGAAAATGAACACAGCTCTAACTTTGAACAGTACTTTGACATATTCCCTAATATGGCTTCTCATTTCAGAGTAACAAATGTGTGTTTCTCACCAAAGCATTTCATGAAATTTTTACCCTTTCAAATGAACGTGATTATCTTTCAATGTAATGCTTCAACGCAGAAAAAGAACACTGTGGTAACATCTAACAATAGTGTAACATATCCAGAATAACAACTTCTCATTGCAGAGTAACACATGTGCGTTTCTCACAAAAGCATTTCATGAAATTCTTACCCTTTCAAAAGAACGTGATTATCTTTTAAAGTATAGCTTCTAGAGAGAAAATAAACACTGCTCTAATGTCGAACAATAATTGGAGATATCCCAAACTAGGGCTTCTCGTTTGAAAATAACACATGAGCGATACTCACAAAAGCAATTCATGAAATTCTTACCCTTTCATAAGAATGTGAGTATCTTACAAAGTAACACTTCTAATGAGAAAATGAACACAGCTCTAACTTTGAATAGAACTTTGACATATTCCCTAATAGGGCTTCTCATTTCAGAGTAACACACGTGCGTTTCTCAGAAAAGCATTTCATGAAAATTTTACCCTTTCAAATGAACGTGATTATCATTCAATGTAATGCTTCATCACAGAAAATGATCACTGTGGTAAGTTTTAACAATAGTGTAACATATCCAGAATGACAACTTCTCATTTCAGAGTAACACATGTAAGTTTCTCACAAAAGCATTTCATGAAATTATTACCCTGTCAAAGTAACATGATTATATTTCAAAGTAAAGCTTCTAGAGAGAAAATGAACACTGGTATAACGTCGAACAGGACGTTGACATATCACAAACTGTGGCTTCTCATATCAGAGTAACACATGTGCGTTTCTAACGAAAGCATATCATGAAATTTTACCCTTTCAAAAGAACGTGATTATCTTTCAAAGTAAAACTTCTAGAGAGAAAATGAACACTGCTCTATCTTTGAACAGAACTTTAACATATTCCAAACTAGGGCTTCTCATTTCAAAGTAACACATGTGTGTTTCTCACCAAAGAATTTCATGAAATTTTTACCCTTTCAAATGAACGAGATTATCTTTCAAAGTAAAGCTTCTAGAGAGAAAATGAACACTGCTCTAACGTCGAACAGTACGTTGACATATCCCAAACTGTGGCTTCTCATTTCAGAGTTACACATGTGTGATTTTCACAAAAGCATTTCATGAAATTCTTACCATTTCAAATGAAGGTGATTATCTTTCAAACTAAAGCTTCTAGAGAGAAAATGACCACTGCTCTAATGTTGAACAATACCGGGACATATCCCAAACTACAGCTTCTCATTTAAGAGTAACACATGTGCATTTTTCACAAAAGCATTGCATGAAATTCTTACCCTTTCAAAGAACATGAGTATATTAAAAAGTAAAACTTCTAGGTAGAAAATGAACACTGTTCTAACTTTGAACAGAACTTTGACATATACCAAAGGAGGGTTTCTCATTTGAGACTAACACATGTGCGTTTCTCACAAAAGCATACCATGAAATTCTTACCCTTTCAAGCGAACGTGATTATCTTTCAAAGGAAAGCTTCTAGAGAGAAAATGAACACTGCTCTAAGTTTAAACAGAACGTTCACTTATTCCCTAATAAAGCTTCTCATTTGAGGGTAACACATGTGTGTTTTTCACAAAAGCATTTCATGAAATTCTTAACCTTTCTAAATGACGTGAGTATCTTACAAAGTAACACTTCTAGAGAGAAAATGAACACAGCTCTAACTTTGAACAGAACTTTGACATATTCCCTAATAGGGCTTCTCATTTCAGAGTAACAAATGTGTTTTTCTCACAAAAGCATTTCATGAATATTTTACCCTTTCAAATGAACGTGATTATCTTTCAATGTAATGCTTCAAAACAGAAAAAGAACACTGTGGTAACTTCTAACAATAGTGTAAAATATCCAGAATAACAACTTCTCATTTCAGAGTAACACATGTGCGTTTCTTACAAAAGCATTTCATGAAATTCTTACCCTTTCAAAAGAACGTGATTATCTTTCAAAGTATAGCTTCTAGAGAGAAAATGAACACTGCTATAACGTCAAACAGGACGTTCATATATCACAAACTGTGGCTTCTCATTTCAGAGTAACACATGTGCGTTTCTAACAAAAGCATACCATGAAATTCTTACCCTTTCAAAAGAACGTGATTATCTTTCGAAGTAAGAATTCTAGAGAGAAAATGAACACTGCTCTAACTTTGAACAGAACTTTAACATATTCCAAACTAGGGCTTCTAATTTAAGAGTAAAACATGTGTGATTTTCACAAAAGCATTTCATGAAATTTTTAGCATTTCAAAAGAAGGTGATTATCTTTAAAAGTAAATCTTCTAAAGAGAAAATGAACACTGCTCTATTGTCCAACAATACATGGACATATCCCAAACTAGGGCTTCTCATTTGAGAGGAACACATGTGCGTTACTCACAAAAGCATTTCATGAAATTCTTACCCTTTCAAAAGAACTTGAGTACCTTACAAAGTAAAACTTCTAGAGAGAAAATGAACACTGCTCTAACTTTGAACAGAACTTTGACATATCCCAAACTAGGGCTTCTCATTTGAGAGTAATACATGTGCGTTTCTCACAAAAGCATCATGAAATTCTTACCGTTACAAAAGAACGTGATTGTCTTTCAAGGTAATGCTTCAACACAGAAAGTGAACACTCCGCCAACTTCTAACAATAGTGTAACATATCCAGAATAACAACTTCCCCTTTCAGAGTAACACATGTGCGTTTCTGACAGAAGCAATTCATGAAATTCTTACCCTTTCAAAAGAACGTGATTACCTTTCAATGAATGATTCTAGAGAGAAAATGAACACTGCTCTAACTTTGAACAAAACTTTGACATATTCATAAAATAGGTTTTCCCCTTTCAGAGTAACACTTTTGTGCTTCTCACAAAAGAATTTCATGAAATTATTACCCTTTAAAAGAACTTGAGTATCTTACAAAGTAAAACTTCTAGAGAGATAATGAACTCTCCTCTAACTTTAAACAGAACTTTGACATATCCCAAACTAAGGCTTCTCATTAGAGAGTAACACATGTGCATTTCTCACAAAAGCATCATGAAATTCTTACCCTTTCAAAAGAACTTGATTGTCTTTCAATGTAATGTTTCAACACAGAAAATGAACACTCCACCAACTTCTAACAATAGTGTAACATATCCAGAATAACAACTTCCCATTTCATAGTAACACATGTGTGTTTCTCACAGAAGCATTTCAAGAAATTCTTACCCTTTAAAAAGCACGTGATTATCTTTACAAGTAACTTTTCTAGAGAGAAAATGAACACTGCTCTAACATTGAATGGAACTTTGATATATTCCCTAATAGGGCCTCTCATTTCAGAGTAACACATGTGCATTTCTCACAAAAGCATTTCACGAAATTATTACCCTTTCAAAAGAACATGATTATATTTCAAAGAAAAGCTTCTAGAGAGAAAATGAACACTGCTATAACGTCGAACAGTACGTTGACATATCACAAACTGTGGCTTCTCATTTCAGAGTAACACATGTGCGTTTCTCACAAAAGCATATCATGAAATTGTTACCCTTTCAAAAGAACGTGATTATCTTTCAAAGTAAAACTTCTAGAAAGAAATTTAACACTGCTCTAACTTTGAACAGAACTTTTACATATATAAAACTAGGTCTTCTCATTTTAGAGTAAAACATTTGGGTTTCTCACAAAAGCATTTCATGAAATTCTTACCCTTTCAAAAGAACGTGATTATCTTTCAAAGTAAAACTTCTAGAGAGAAATTTAACACTGCTCTAACTTTGAACTGAACTTTGACATACATAAAACTAGGGCTTCTCATTTCAGAGTAACACATGTGTCTTTCTCACAAATCATGTCATGAAATTCTTACCGTTCAAAAAAACGTGATTATCTTTAAAATAAAGCTTCTAGAGAGAAAATGAACACTGCTCTAATGTCAAACAATACTTGGACATATCCCAAACTAGGGCTTCTCATTTGAGAGTAACACACGTGCATTTCTCACAAAAGCTTTTTATGAAATTCTTACCCTTTCAAACGAACGTGATTATCTTACAAAGTAAAACTTCTAAAGAGAAAATGAACACTGTTCTAACTTTGAACACAACTCTCACATATTGCAAACTAGGGTTTCTAGTTCAGAAAACACATGTGTGTTTCTCTCAACAGCATTTCATGAAATTTTTACCCTTTCAAATGAACGTGATTATTTTTCAATGTCATGCTTCAACACAGTAAATGAACACTGTGCTAACTTCTAACAATAACTGTAACACATCGCAAATAACAAATTCTCATTTCAGAGTAACCCATGTGCGTTTCTCACAAACGCATTTCATGAAATTCTTACCATTTAGAAAAGAACGTTATTATCTTTCAGATTAAAGCTTCTAGAGAGAAAATGAACAGTGCTTTAATGTCGAACAGTTCATTGACATATCCCAATCTGTGGCTACTCATTTGAGGGTAACACATGTGTGTTTCTCACAAAAGCGTTTCATGAAATTCTTACCCATTCAAAAGAACGTGATTATCTTTCAAAGTAAAGATTCTAGAGAGAAAATGAACACCGATCTAATGTCGAACAATACTTGGACATATCCCAAACTAGGGCTTCTCATTTAAGAGTAACACATGTGCGTTTCTCACAAAAGCATTTCATGAAATTCTTACCCTGTAAAAAGAACGTGATTATCTTTCAAATTAAACCTTCTAGAGAGAAAATGAACACTGCTCTAACTTTGAAAAGAACTTTGACATATTCCAAGCTAGGGCTACTCATTTCAGAGTAACACATGTTTGTTGATCACAAAAGCATTGCATGAAATTATTACCCTTTCAAAAGAACGTGATTATCTTTCAAATAAAGCTTCTAGAGAGAAAATGAACACTACTCTAATGTCGAACAGTACCTTGACATATCCCAAACTGTGGCTTCTCATTTCAGAGTAACACATGTGTGTTTCTCAGAAAAGCATTCAATGAAATTCTTACCCTTTCAAAGAACATGATTATCTTTCAACGTAAAACTTCTAGAGAGAAAATGAACACTGCTGTAATGTCGAACAATACTTGCACATATCCCAAACTAGGACTTCTCATTTCAGAGTAACACATGTGCGTTTCTCACAAAAGCATTTCATGAAATTCTTACCCTTTCAAAAGAATATGAGTATCTTACAAAGTAAAACTTCCAGAGAGAAAATGAACAGTGCTCTAATTTTGAACAGAACTTTGACATATACTAAACTAGGGCTCCTCATTTCAGAGTAATACATGTTTTTCTCACAAAAGCATTTCATGAAATTCTTACCCATTCAAAAGAACGTGATTATCTTTCAAATAAATCTTCTAGAGAGAAAATGAACACTGCTCTAACTTGAACAGAACTTTGACATATTCCCAAATAGGGCTTCTCATTTCAGAGTAGCACATGTGTGTTTCTCACAAAAGCATTTCATGAAATTCTTACCCTTTCAAAAGAACGTGATTATCTTTCAATTTAAAGCTTCTAGAGAGAAACGGAACACTGCTCTAACGTCAAACAGTATGTTGAGATATTCCCATACTTTGGCTTCTCTTTGGAGAATAACACATATGCGTTTCTCACAAAACCATTTTATGAAATTTCTTACTCTTTCAAAGAACGTGATTATCTTACAAAGTAAAACTTTTAGAGAGAAAATGAACACAGCTCTGATGTCGAACAAAACTTGGACATATCCCAAAATAAGGCTTCTCATTTAAGAGTAACACATGTGCGTTTCTTACAAAAGCATTTCTGGAAATTCTTACCCTTTCAAACGAACATGATTATCTTACAAAGTAAAACTTCGAGACAGAAAATGAACACGGCTCTAACTTTGAACAGAACTTTGACATATTCCCAAATAGGAATTCTCATTTCAGAATAACACTTGTGTGTTTCTCACAAAAGCATTTCATTAAATTATTACCCTTTCAAAAGAACATGATTATATTTCAAAGTATAGCTTCTAGAGAGAAAATTAACACTGCTCTAACGTCGAACAGTACGTTGACATATCCGAAACTGTGGCTTCTCATTTCAGAGTAACACTTGTCCGTTTCTCACAAAAGCATATCATGAAATTCTTACCCTTTCAAAAGAACGTGATTATCTTTCAAAGTAAAGCTTCTAGAGAGAAAATGAACACAGGTCTAACTTTGAACAGAAGTTTAAAATATTCCAAAATAGGGCTTTCCATTTGAGAGTAAGACATGTGCATTTCTTACAAAAGCATATCATGAAATTCTTACCATTTCAAAATAAGGTGATTATCTTTCAAAGTAAAGCTTCTCGAGAGAAAATGAACAATGCTCAAATGTCAAACAATAATTGGACATATCCCAAACTAGGGGTTCTCATTTGAGAGCACCACATGTGTGATTCTCACAAAAACATATCATGAAAATTCTTACCCTTTCAAAATAATGTGAGTATCTTACAAATTAACACTTCTAGAGAGAAAATGAACACAGCTCTAACTTTGAACAGTACTTTGACATATTCCCTAATATGGCTTCTCATTTCAGAGTAACAAATGTGTGTTTCTCACCAAAGCATTTCATGAAATTTTTACCCTTTCAAATGAACGTGATTATCTTTCAATGTAATGCTTCAACGCAGAAAAAGAACACTGTGGTAACATCTAACAATAGTGTAACATATCCAGAATAACAACTTCTCATTGCAGAGTAACACATGTGCGTTTCTCACAAAAGCATTTCATGAAATTCTTACCCTTTCAAAAGAACGTGATTATCTTTTAAAGTATAGCTTCTAGAGAGAAAATAAACACTGCTCTAATGTCGAACAATAATTGGAGATATCCCAAACTAGGGCTTCTCGTTTGAAAATAACACATGAGCGATACTCACAAAAGCAATTCATGAAATTCTTACCCTTTCATAAGAACGTGAGTATCTTACAAAGTAACACTTCTAATGAGAAAATGAACACAGCTCTAACTTTGAATAGAACTTTGACATATTCCCTAATAGGGCTTCTCATTTCAGAGTAACACACGTGCGTTTCTCACAAAAGCATTTCATGAAAATTTTACCCTTTCAAATGAACGTGATTATCATTCAATGTAATGCTTCATCACAGAAAATGATCACTGTGGTAAGTTTTAACAATAGTGTAACATATCCAGAATGACAACTTCTCATTTCAGAGTAACACATGTAAGTTTCTCACAAAAGCATTTCATGAAATTATTACCCTGTCAAAGTAACATGATTATCTTTCAAAGTAAAGCTTCTAGAGAGAAAATGAACACTGGTATAACGTCGAACAGGACGTTGACATATCACAAACTGTGGCTTCTCATATCAGAGTAACACATGTGCGTTTCTAACGAAAGCATATCATGAAATTTTACCCTTTCAAAAGAACGTGATTATCTTTCAAAGTAAAACTTCTAGAGAGAAAATGAACACTGCTCTATCTTTGAACAGAACTTTAACATATTCCAAACTAGGGCTTCTCATTTCAAAGTAACACATGTGTGTTTCTCACCAAAGAATTTCATGAAATTTTTACCCTTTCAAATGAACGAGATTATCTTTCAAAGTAAAGCTTCTAGAGAGAAAATGAACACTGCTCTAACGTCGAACAGTACGTTGACATATCACAAACTGTGGCTTCTCATTTCAGAGTAACACATGTGCGTTTCTCACAAAAGCATATCATGAAATTGTTACCCTTTCAAAAGAACGTGATTATCTTTCAAAGTAAAGCTTCTAGAGAAAATGAACACTGCTCTAATGTCGAACAATGCCAGGACATATCCCAAAATAGGGCTTCTCATTTAAGAGTAACACATGTGCATTTTTCCCAAAAGCATTGCATGAAATTCTTACCCTTTCATATAACGTGAGTATTTTACAAAGTAAAACTCTAGAGAGAAAATGAACACTGTTCTAACTTTGAAATGAACTTTGACATATCCCAAACTAGGGCTTCTCATTTGAGACTAACACATGTGCGTTTCTCACAAAAGCATGTCATGAAATTCTTACCCTTTCAAGCGAACGTGATTATCTTTCAAAGGAAAGCTTCTAGAGAGAAAATGAACACTGCTCTAAGTTTAAACAGAACGTTCACTTATTCCCTAATAAAGCTTCTCATTTGAGGGTAACACATGTGTGTTTTTCACAAAAGCATTTCATGAAATTCTTAACCTTTCTAAATGACGTGAGTATCTTACAAAGTAACACTTCTAGAGAGAAAATGAACACAGCTCTAACTTTGAACAGAACTTTGACATATTCCCTAATAGGGCTTCTCATTTCAGAGTAACAAATGTGTTTTTCTCACAAAAGCATTTCATGAATATTTTACCCTTTCAAATGAACGTGATTATCTTTCAATGTAATGCTTCAAAACAGAAAAAGAACACTGTGGTAACTTCTAACAATAGTGTAAAATATCCAGAATAACAACTTCTCATTTCAGAGTAACACATGTGCGTTTCTTACAAAAGCATTTCATGAAATTCTTACCCTTTCAAAAGAACGTGATTATCTTTCAAAGTATAGCTTCTAGAGAGAAAATGAACACTGCTATAACGTCAAACAGGACGTTCATATATCACAAACTGTGGCTTCTCATTTCAGAGTAACACATGTGCGTTTCTAACAAAAGCATACCATGAAATTCTTACCCTTTCAAAAGAACGTGATTATCTTTCGAAGTAAAAATTCTAGAGAGAAAATGAACACTGCTCTAACTTTGAACAGAACTTTAACATATTCCAAACTAGGGCTTCTAATTTAAGAGTAAAACATGTGTGATTTTCACAAAAGCATTTCATGAAATTTTTAGCATTTCAAAAGAAGGTGATTATCTTTAAAAGTAAATCTTCTAAAGAGAAAATGAACACTGCTCTATTGTCCAACAATACATGGACATATCCCAAACTAGGGCTTCTCATTTGAGAGGAACACATGTGCGTTACTCACAAAAGCATTTCATGAAATTCTTACCCTTTCAAAAGAACTTGAGTACCTTACAAAGTAAAACTTCTAGAGAGAAAATGAACACTGCTCTAACTTTGAACAGAACTTTGACATATCCCAAACTAGGGCTTCTCATTTGAGAGTAACACATGTGCGTTTCTCACAAAAGCATCATGAAATTCTTACCGTTACAAAAGAACGTGATTGTCTTTCAAGGTAATGCTTCAACACAGAAAGTGAACACTCCGCCAACTTCTAACAATAGTGTAACATATCCAGAATAACAACTTCCCCTTTCAGAGTAACACATGTGCGTTTCTGACAGAAGCAATTCATGAAATTCTTACCCTTTCAAAAGAACGTGATTACCTTTCAATGAATGATTCTAGAGAGAAAATGAACACTGCTCTAACTTTGAACAAAACTTTGACATATTCATAAAATAGGTTTTCCCCTTTCAGAGTAACACTTTTGTGCTTCTCACAAAAGAATTTCATGAAATTATTACCCTTTAAAAGAACTTGAGTATCTTACAAAGTAAAACTTCTAGAGAGATAATGAACTCTCCTCTAACTTTAAACAGAACTTTGACATATCCCAAACTAAGGCTTCTCATTAGAGAGTAACACATGTGCATTTCTCACAAAAGCATCATGAAATTCTTACCCTTTCAAAAGAACTTGATTGTCTTTCAATGTAATGCTTCAACACAGAAAATGAACACTCCACCAACTTCTAACAATAGTGTAACATATCCAGAATAACAACTTCCCATTTCATAGTAACACATGTGTGTTTCTCACAGAAGCATTTCAAGAAATTCTTACCCTTTAAAAAGCACGTGATTATCTTTACAAGTAACTTTTCTAGAGAGAAAATGAACACTGTTCTAACATTGAATGGAACTTTGATATATTCCCTAATAGGGCCTCTCATTTCAGAGTAACACATGTGCGTTTCTCACAAAAGCATTTCACGAAATTATTACCCTTTCAAAAGAACGTGATTATATTTCAAAGTAAAGCTTCTAGAGAGAAAATGAACACTGCTATAACGTCGAACAGTACGTTGACATATCACAAACTGTGGCTTCTCATTTCAGAGTAACACATGTGCGTTTCTCACAAAAGCATATCATGAAATTGTTACCCTTTCAAAAGAACGTGATTATCTTTCAAAGTAAAACTTCTAGAAAGAAATTTAACACTGCTCTAACTTTGAACAGAACTTTTACATATATAAAACTAGGTCTTCTCATTTTAGAGTAAAACATTTGGGTTTCTCACAAAAGCATTTCATGAAATTCTTACCCTTTCAAAAGAACGTGATTATCTTTCAAAGTAAAACTTCTAGAGAGAAATTTAACACTGCTCTAACTTTGAACTGAACTTTGACATACATAAAACTAGGGCTTCTCATTTCAGAGTAACACATGTGTCTTTCTCACAAATCATGTCATGAAATTCTTACCGTTCAAAAAAACGTGATTATCTTTAAAATAAAGCTTCTAGAGAGAAAATGAACACTGCTCTAATGTCAAACAATACTTGGACATATCCCAAACTAGGGCTTCTCATTTGAGAGTAACACACGTGCATTTCTCACAAAAGCTTTTTATGAAATTCTTACCCTTTCAAACGAACGTGATTATCTTACAAAGTAAAACTTCTAAAGAGAAAATGAACACTGTTCTAACTTTGAACACAACTCTCACATATTGCAAACTAGGGTTTCTAGTTCAGAAAACACATGTGTGTTTCTCTCAAAAGCATTTCATGAAATTTTTACCCTTTCAAATGAACGTGATTATTTTTCAATGTCATGCTTCAACACAGTAAATGAACACTGTGCTAACTTCTAACAATAAGTGTAACACATCGCAAATAACAAATTCTCATTTCAGAGTAACACATGTGCGTTTCTCACAAAAGCATTTCATGAAATTCTTACCATTTAGAAAAGAACGTTATTATCTTTCAAATTAAAGCTTCTAGAGAGAAAATGAACAGTGCTTTAATGTCGAACAGTTCATTGACATATCCCAATCTGTGGCTACTCATTTGAGGGTAACACATGTGTGTTTCTCACAAAAGCGTTTCATGAAATTCTTACCCATTCAAAAGAACGTGATTATCTTTCAAAGTAAAGATTCTAGAGAGAAAATGAACACCGATCTAATGTCGAACAATACTTGGACATATCCCAAACTAGGGCTTCTCATTTAAGAGTAACACATGTGCGTTTCTCACAAAAGCATTTCATGAAATTCTTACCCTGTAAAAAGAACGTGATTATCTTTCAAATTAAACCTTCTAGAGAGAAAATGAACACTGCTCTAACTTTGAAAAGAACTTTGACATATTCCAAGCTAGGGCTACTCATTTCAGAGTAACACATGTTTGTTGCTCACAAAAGCATTGCATGAAATTATTACCCTTTCAAAAGAACGTGATTATCTTTCAAATAAAGCTTCTAGAGAGAAAATGAACACTACTCTAATGTCGAACAGTACCTTGACATATCCCAAACTGTGGCTTCTCATTTCAGAGTAACACATGTGTGTTTCTCAGAAAAGCATTCAATGAAATTCTTACCCTTTCAAAGAACATGATTATCTTTCAACGTAAAACTTCTAGAGAGAAAATGAACACTGCTGTAATGTCGAACAATACTTGCACATATCCCAAACTAGGACTTCTCATTTCAGAGTAACACATGTGCGTTTCTCACAAAAGCATTTCATGAAATTCTTACCCTTTCAAAAGAATATGAGTATCTTACAAAGTAAAACTTCCAGAGAGAAAATGAACAGTGCTCTAATTTTGAACAGAACTTTGACATATACTAAACTAGGGCTCCTCATTTCAGAGTAATACATGTTTTTCTCACAAAAGCATTTCATGAAATTCTTACCCATTCAAAAGAACGTGATTATCTTTCAAATAAATCTTCTAGAGAGAAAATGAACACTGCTCTAACTTGAACAGAACTTTGACATATTCCCAAATAGGGCTTCTCATTTCAGAGTAGCACATGTGTGTTTCTCACAAAAGCATTTCATGAAATTCTTACCCTTTCAAAAGAACGTGATTATCTTTCAATTTAAAGCTTCTAGAGAGAAACGGAACACTGCTCTAACGTCAAACAGTATGTTGAGATATTCCCATACTTTGGCTTCTCTTTGGAGAATAACACATATGCGTTTCTCACAAAACCATTTTATGAAATTTCTTACTCTTTCAAAGAACGTGATTATCTTACAAAGTAAAACTTTTAGAGAGAAAATGAACACAGCTCTGATGTCGAACAAAACTTGGACATATCCCAAAATAAGGCTTCTCATTTAAGAGTAACACATGTGCGTTTCTTACAAAAGCATTTCTGGAAATTCTTACCCTTTCAAACGAACATGATTATCTTACAAAGTAAAACTTCGAGACAGAAAATGAACACGGCTCTAACTTTGAACAGAACTTTGACATATTCCCAAATAGGAATTCTCATTTCAGAATAACACTTGTGTGTTTCTCACAAAAGCATTTCATGAAATTTTTACCCTTTCAATGAACGTGAGTATCTTTCAATGTAATGCTTCAACAAGAAAATGAACACTGTGGTAACTTCTAGCAATAGTGTAACATATCCCGAATAACAACTTCTCATTTCAGAGTAACACATGTGCGTTTCTCACAAAACATTTCATGAAATTCTTACCCTTTCAAAGAAAGTGATTATCTTTAAAAGTAAATCTTCTAGAGAGAAAATGAACACTTCTCTAATGTCATACAGTACGTTGACCTATCCCAAAATGTGGCTTCTCATTTCAGAGTAACACATGTGCATTTCTTACAAAAGCATTTCATGATATTTTTACCCTTTCAAATGAACGTGATTATTTTCAATATCATGCTTTGACACAGAAAATGAACACTGTGCTAACTTCTATCAATAAGTGTAACACATCCCGAATAACAAATTCTCATTTCAGAGTAACACATGTGTGTTTCTCACAAACGCATTTCTTGAAATTCTTACCATTTAGAAAAGAACGTGATTATCTTTCAGAGTAAAGCTTCTAGAGAGAAAATGAACACTGCTTTAATGTCAAACAGTTCGTTGACATATCGCAAACTTTGGCTTCTCATTTGAGAGTAACACATGTGTGTTTCTCACAAAAGCCTTTCATGAAATTCTTACCCTTTCAAAAGAACGCGATTATCTTTCAAAGTAAAGCCTCTAGAGAGAAAATGAACACCGCTCTAATGTCGAACAATACTTGGACGTATCCCAAACTAGGGCTTCTCATTTAAGAGTAACACATGTGCGTTTCTCACAAAAGCATTTCATGAAATTCTTACCCTTTCAAAAGAACGTGATTATCTTTCAAAGTAAAGCTTCTAGAGAGAAAATGAACACTGCTCTAACTTTCAACAGAACTTTGACATATTCCAAACTATGGCTTCTCATTTCAGAGAAACACATGTGCATTTCTCACAAAAGCATTTCATGAAATATTTACCGTTTCAAATGAATGCGAATATTTTTCAATGTCATGTTTCAAAACAGAAAATGAACACTGTGCTAACATCTAACAATAAGTGTAAAATGTCCCGAAAAACAACTTCAATTTCAGAGTAACACATGTGCTTTTTTCACAAAAGCATTTCATGAAATTCTTACCCTGTAAAAAGAACGTGATTATCTTTCAAAGTAAAGCTACTAGAGAGAAAATGAACACTGCTCTAACTTTGAACAGAACTTTGACATATTCCAAGCTTGGGCTACTCATTTCAGAGTAATACCTGTGTGTTGATCACAAAAGCATTTCATGAAATTTTTACCCTTGCAAATGAATGTGATTATTTTTCAATGTCATGCTTCAACACAGAAAATGAAAATTGTGCTTACTTCTAACAATAAATATAACATAACCCGAATAACAAATTCTCATTTGACAGTAACACACGTGCGTTTCTCACAAAAGCATTTCATGAAATTATTACCCTTTTAAAAGAACATGATTATCTTTCAAAGTAGAGCTTCAAATGAGAAAATGAACACTGCTGTAATGTCGAACATTACATTGACATATCCCAAACTATGGCTTCTCATTTCAGAGTAACACATTTGCGTTTCTCACAAAACCATTTCATGAAATTCTTACCCTTTCAAAAGAACATTCTTATCTTTCAAGTAAAACTTCTAGAGAAAAATGAACACTGCTCAAACTTGAATAGAACTTTGACATATTCCCAAATCGGGCTTCTCATTTCAGAGTAACACATGTGTGTTTCTCAAAAAAGCATTTCATGAAATTCTTACCATTTCAAAAGAACATGATTATCATTCAAAGTAAAGCTTGTAGAGAGAAACGGAACACTGCTCTAACGTCAAACAGTAGGTTGATATATCCCAAAATTTGGCTTCTCATTTCAGAGTAACACATGTACGTTTCTCACAAAACCATTTCATAAAATTCTTACCCTTCCAAAAGAACGAGATTATCTTACAAAGTAAAACTTCTAGAGAGAAAATGAACACTGTCCTAACTTTGAACATAACTTTCACATATTGCAAACTAGGGTTTCTATTTCAGAAAAACACATGTGCGTTTCTCACAAAAGCATTTCATGAAATTATTACCCTTGCAAATGAACGTGATTATTTTTCAATGTCATGCTGCAACACAGAAAATGAACACTGTTCTAACTTCTAACAATAAGTATAACATATCCCGAATAACAAATTCTCATTTGAGAGTAACACACGTGCGTTTCTCACAAAAGCATTTCTTGGAATTCTTACCCTTTCAAAAGAACGTTATTATCTTTCAAGTAAAACTTCTAGAGAGAAAATGAACACTGCTCTAACTTTGAACAGAACTTTGACATATACAAAACTAGGTCATCTCATTTTAGAGTAACACATGTGTGTTTCTCACAAATCATTTAATGAAATTTTTACCCTTTCAAAAGAACGTGATTATCTTTCAAAGTATAGCTTCTAGAGAGAAACGGAACACTGCTCTAACGTCAAACAGTACGTTGACATATCCCAAACTTTTGCTTCTCATTTCAGAGTAACACATGTGCGTTTCTCACAAAACCATTTCATGAAATTCCTACCCTTACAAAAGAACGTGATTATCTTTCAAAGTAAAACTTCTAGAGAGAAATTTAAAACTGCTCTAACTTTCAACAGAACTTTGACATATACAAAACAAGGTCTTTTCATTTTAGAGTAACACATGTGTGTTTCTCACAAAAGCATTTCAGAAATTCTTACCCTTTCAAAAGATCGTGAGTATCTTACAAATTAAAACTTCTAGAGAGAAAATGAACACTGCTCTAACTTTGAATTGAACATTGACATACATAAAACTAGGGCTTTTCATTTCAGAGTAACACATGTGTGTTTCTCAAAAAAGCATTTCATGAAATTCTTACCGTTCAAAAAAACGTGATCATCTTTAAAATAAAGCTTCTAGAGAGAAAATGAACACTGCTCTAATGTCAAACAATACTTGGACATATCCCAAACTAGGGCTTCTCATTTGAGAGTAACACACGTGCATTTCTCACAAAAGCTTTTTATGAAATACTTACCCTTTCAAACTAACGTGATTATCTTACAAAGTAAAACTTCCAGACAGAAAATGAACACTGTGGTAACTTCTAACAATAGTGTAACATATCCCGAATAACAACTTCTCATTTCAGAGTAACACATGTGCGTTTCTCACAAAAGCATTTCCTGAAATTCTTACCATTTCAAAAGAACGTGAGTATCTTACAAAGTAAAACTTTTACAGAGAAAATGAACACTGCTGTAACTTTGAACTGAACTTTAACATATACCAAACTAGGGCTTCTCACTTCTGAGTGACACATGTGTGTTTCTCACAAAATGATTTCATGAAATTCTTACCCGTTCAAAATAACGTGATTATCTTTCAAATAAAGCTTCTAGAGAGAAAATGAACACTGCTCTAATGTTGAACAATACTTGGACATATCCCCAAATAGGGCTTCTCATTTGAGAGTAACACATGTGCATTTCTCTCAAAAGCATTTCATGAAATTCTTACCCTTTCAAATGAACGTGATTATCTTAAAAAGTAAAACTTCTAGACAGAAAATGAACACAGTTCTAACTTTAACACAACTTTCTGATATTGCAAACTAGGGCTTCTCATTTCAGAGAAACACATGTGTGTTTCTCACAAAAGCATTTCATGAAATTTTTACCCTTTCAGATGAACGTTATTATTTTTCAATGTCATGCTTCAACACAGAAAATGAACACTGTGCTAACTTCTAACAATAAGTGTAACACATCCCGAATAACAAATTCTCATTTCAGAGTAACACATGTGCGTTTCTCACTAACGCATTTCATGTAATTCTTACCATTTAGAAAAGAACGTGATTATCTTTCAGAGTATACGTTCTAGAGAGAAAATGAATACTGCTTTAATGTCGAAAAGTTCATTGACATATCCCAAAGTGTGGCTTCTCATTTGAGAGAAACACATATGTGTTTCTTAAAAAAGCTTTTCATGAAATTCTTACCCTTTCAAAAGAACGTGATTATCTTTAAAAGTAAATCTTCTAGAGAGAAAATGAACACTTCTCTAATGTCATACAGTACGTTGACCTATCCCAAAATGTGGCTTCTCATTTCAGAGTAACACATGTGCATTTCTTACAAAAGCATTTCATGATATTTTTACCCTTTCAAATGAACGTGATTATTTTCAATATCATGCTTTGACACAGAAAATGAACACTGTGCTAACTTCTATCAATAAGTGTAACACATCCCGAATAACAAATTCTCATTTCAGAGTAACACATGTGTGTTTCTCACAAACGCATTTCTTGAAATTCTTACCATTTAGAAAAGAACGTGATTATCTTTCAGAGTAAAGCTTCTAGAGAGAAAATGAACACTGCTTTAATGTCAAACAGTTCGTTGACATATCGCAAACTTTGGCTTCTCATTTGAGAGTAACACATGTGTGTTTCTCACAAAAGCCTTTCATGAAATTCTTACCCTTTCAAAAGAACGCGATTATCTTTCAAAGTAAAGCCTCTAGAGAGAAAATGAACACCGCTCTAATGTCGAACAATACTTGGACGTATCCCAAACTAGGGCTTCTCATTTGAGAGTAACACATGTGCGTTTCTCACAAAAGCATTTCATGAAATTCTTACCCTTTCAAAAGAACGTGATTATCTTTCAAAGTAAAGCTTCTAGAGAGAAAATGAACACTGCTCTAACTTTCAACAGAACTTTGACATATTCCAAACTATGGCTTCTCATTTCAGAGAAACACATGTGCATTTCTCACAAAAGCATTTCATGAAATATTTACCGTTTCAAATGAATGCGAATATTTTTCAATGTCATGTTTCAAAACAGAAAATGAACACTGTGCTAACATCTAACAATAAGTGTAAAATGTCCCGAAAAACAACTTCAATTTCAGAGTAACACATGTGCTTTTTTCACAAAAGCATTTCATGAAATTCTTACCCTGTAAAAAGAACGTGATTATCTTTCAAAGTAAAGCTTCTAGAGAGAAAATGAACACTGCCCTAACTTTGAACAGAACTTTGACATATTCCAAGCTTGGGCTACTCATTTCAGAGTAATACCTGTGTGTTGATCACAAAAGCATTTCATGAGATTTTTACCCTTGCAAATGAATGTGATTATTTTTCAATGTCATGCTTCAACACAGAAAATGAAAATTGTGCTTACTTCTAACAATAAATATAACATAACCCGAATAACAAATTCTCATTTGACAGTAACACACGTGCGTTTCTCACAAAAGCATTTCATGAAATTATTACCCTTTTAAAAGAACATGATTATCTTTCAAAGTAGAGCTTCAAGAGAGAAAATGAACACTGCTCTAATGTCGAACATTACATTGACATATCCCAAACTATGGCTTCCCATTTCAGAGTAACACATTTGCGTTTCTCACAAAAGCATTTCATGAAATTCTTACCCTTTCCAAAGAACATTCTTATCTTTCAAGTAAAACTTCTAGAGAAAAAATGAACACTGCTCTAACTTGAATAGAACTTTGACATATTCCCAAATAGGGCTTCTCATTTCAGAGTAACACATGTGTGTTTCTCAAAAAAGCATTTAATGAAATTCTTACCATTTCAAAAGAAAATGATTATCATTCAAAGTAAAGCTTCTAGAGAGAAACGGAACACTGCTCTAACGTCAAACAGTAGGTTGATATATCCCAAACTTTGGCTTCTCATTTCAGAGTAACACATGTGCGTTTCTCACAAAACCATTTCATAAAATTCTTACCCTTCCAAAAGAACGAGATTATCTTACAAAGTAAAACTTCTAGAGAGAAAATGAACACTGTTCTAACTTTGAACATAACTTTCACATATTGCAAACTAGGGTTTCTATTTCAGAAAAACACATGTGTGTTTCTCAAAAAGCATTTCATGAAATTTTTACCCTTGCAAATGAACGTGATTATTTTTCAATGTCATGCTTCAACACAGAAAATGAAAATTGTGCTTACTTCTAACAATAAATATAACATAACCCGAATAACAAATTCTCATTTGACAGTAACACACGTGCGTTTCTCACAAAAGCATTTCATGAAATTATTACCCTTTTAAAAGAACATGATTATCTTTCAAAGTAGAGCTTCAAATGAGAAAATGAACACTGCTGTAATGTCGAACATTACATTGACATATCCCAAACTATGGCTTCCCATTTCAGAGTAACACATTTGCGTATCTCACAAAAGAATTTCATGAAATTCTTACCCTTTCAAAAGAACATTCTTATCTTTCAAGTAAAACTTCTAGAGAAAAAATGAACACTGCTCTAACTTGAATAGAACTTTGACATATTCCCAAATCGGGCTTCTCATTTCAGAGTAACACATGTGTGTTTCTCAAAAAAGCATTTCATGAAATTCTTACCATTTCAAAAGAACATGATTATCATTCAAAGTAAAGCTTGTAGAGAGAAACGGAATACTGCTCTAACATCAAACAGTAGGTTGATATATCCCGAACTTTGGCTTCTCATTTCAGAGTAACACATGTGCGTTTCTCACAAAACCATTTCATAAAATTCTTACCCTTCCAAAAGAACGAGATTATCTTACAAAGTAAAACTTCTAGAGAGAAAATGAACACTGTCCTAACTTTGAATATAACTTTCACATATTGCAAACTAGGGTTTCTATTTCAGAAAAACACATGTTTGTTTCTCACAAAAGCATTTCATGAAATTTTTACCCTTGCAAATGAACGTGATTTTTTTTTATTTTTTTTAATTTATTTATTTATTTTTTTTTTATTGGAAAAAAAAATTTCTGCCTCCTCCCCGCCTCCCATTTCCCTCCCACTCCTCCCCCTCCCTCTCCAGCCTGAAGAGCAGTCAGGGTTCCCTGTGGAAAGTCCAAAGTCCTCCCCCCTCGATCCTGGTCTAGGAAGGTGAACGTCCAAACTGGATAGGCTCCCACAAAGCCAGAACATGAAGTAGGATCAAAACCCGGTGCCATGGTCCTTGGCTTCTCAGCAGCCCTCATTGTCCGCCAAATTCAGAGAGTCCGGTTTTATCCCATGCTTTTTCAGTCAGAGTCCAGCTGGCCTTGGTGAGCTCCCAAAGACTCAGCTCCACTGTCTCCACGGGTGGGCGCACCCCTTGTGGTCCTGACTTCTTTGCTCATATTCTCCCTCCTTCTGCTCCTCATTGGGACTTTGGGAGCTCAGTCCAGTGCTCCAGTGTGGGTCTCTGTCTCTATCTCCATCCATCGCCAGATGAAGTTTCTATGGTGATATGCAATATATTCATCAGTATGGCTATAGGATAGAGTCATTTCAGGTTCCCTATCCACAGCTGCCCCAGGAACTAACTGGGGACATCACCCTGGGCTCCTGGGAGCCCCTCTAGATCCAAGTCTCTTGTCATCCCTAAGATGGCTCCCTTAATTAAGATGTGTGCTTCTCTGCTCCCCTAACCAACCTTCCTTTATCCCAATCATCCCGTTGCCCCAAGTTCCCCCCACCCTCCCCTTCTCACATTTCTCTCCCCTTCTCCCCTTATTCCCCCTCCCACCACTCCCCCAAGATCCCAAATTTTTGCCCGTCAATCTGGTCTACTTCTCATAACCCAGAGGATATCTGTATGTTTTTCTTTGGGTTCACCTTCTTAATTAGTTTCTTTAGGGTATCAAATTAAAGACTCACTGACCTTTATTTATCTCTAGAAACCAATTATAAGTGAGTACATCCCATGCTCATCCTTTTGGGTCTGGGTTACCTCACTCAGGATAGTGTTTTCTATTTCCATCCATTTGCATGCAAAATTCGCGAAGTCATTGTTTTTTACCGCTGAGTAGTATTCTAATGAATATATATTCCATACTTTCTTCATCCATTCTTCCATTGAAGGGCATCTGGGTTGTTTCCAGGTTCTGGCTATTACAAATAATGCTGCAATGAACATAGTTGAACAAATGTCCTTGTCATATGATCGGGCATCTCGTGGGTATATTCCCAAGAGTGGCATTGCTGGGTCCATGGGTATGTTGATCCCAACTTTCCTGAGAAACCGCCACACTGCTTTCCAAAGTGGTTGCACAAGTTTGCATTCCCACCAGCAATGGATGAGGGTGCCCCTTTCTCCACAGCCTCTCCAGCAAAGGCTATCATTGGTGTTTTTGATTTTAGCCATTCTGACAGGTGTAAGGTGATATCTCAATGTTGTTTTGATTTGCATTTCCCTGATCGCTAAGGAGGGTGAGCATGACCTTAAGTGCCTTTTGGCCATTTGGACTTCTTCTGTTGAGAATTCTCTCTTCAGATCGGTGCCCCATTTTTTTAATTGGGTTAATTAGCATTTTAAAGTCTTGTTTCTTGAGTTCTTTATATATTTTGGAGATCAGACCTTTGTCTGTTGCGGGGTTGGTGAAGATCTTCTCCCAGTCAGTGGGTTCCCTTTTTGTCTTAGTGACAGTGTCTTTTGCTTTACAGAAGCTTCTCAGTTTCAGTAGGTCCCATTTATTCAATGTTGCCCTTAATGACTGTGCTGCTGCGGTTATACCTAGGAAGCGATCGCCTGTGCCCATCTGTTGTAGGGTACTTCCCACTTTCTCTTCTATCAGGTTCAGTGTGTTCAGATTGATATTGAGGTCTTTGATCCATTTGGACTTGAGTTTTGTGCATGGTGATAGATATGGGTCTATTTTCATTCTTCTACAGGTTGACATCCAGGTGTGCCAGCACCATTTGTTGAAGATGCTTTCTTTCTTCCATTGTATACTTTTAGCACCTTTATCGAAAATGAGGTATTCATAGGTTTGTGGGTTCAAATCCGGGTCTTCTATATGATTCCATTGGCCGACTTCTCTATTTTTATGCCAATACCACCCCGTTTTCATTACTGTAGCTCTGTAATAGAGTTTAAAGTCAGGGATGGTAATGCCTCCAGAAGTTCCTTTATTGTATAAGATTGTTTTGGCTATCCTGGGTTTTTTGTTATTCCAAATAAAGTTGATTATTGTCCTTTCAAGATCAGTGAAGAATTTTGATGGGATCTTGATGGGGATTGCATTGAATCTATAAATTGCCTTTGGTAGGATTGCCATTTTTACTATGTTGATCCTCCCAATCCACGAGCAAGGGAGATCCTTCCATTTTCTGGTATCCTCTTCAATTTCTTTCTTCAATGCTTTAAAGTTCTTGTCAAATAGATCCTTCACTTCTTTGGTTAGAGTTACCCCGAGATATTTTATGCTGTTTGTGGCTATTGTGAAAGGTGATGCTTCTCTGATTTCCCTCTCTGCTTCCATATCCTTTGTGTATAGGAGGGCGACTGATTTTTTGGAGTTGATCTTGTATCCGGCCACATTACTAAAGGTGTTTATCAGCTGTAAAAGTTCTTTGGTGGAGTTTTGGGGGTCACTTATGTACACTATCATATGATCTGCAAATAACGAAAGTTTAACTTCTTCCTTGCCAATTCGAATCCCCTTGATCCCCTTATGTTGTCTTATTGCTATTGCTAAAACTTCAAGCACTATATTGAAGAGGTATGGAGAGAGTGGACAGCCTTGTCGTGTTCCTGATTTAAGTGGGATGGCTTTGAGTTTCTCTCCATTTAGTTTGATGTTAGCTGTCGGTTTGCTGTAAATAGCTTTTATTATATTTAGGTATGACCCTTGTATCCCTAATCTCTCCAAGACTTTTATCATAAAGGGATGTTGAATTTTGTCAAAAGCTTTTTCAGCATCTAAAGAAATGATCATATGGTTTTTTTCTTTCAGTTTTTTTATATGATGGATTACATTGATAGATTTTCGTATGTTGAACCAGCCCTGCATTTCTGGGATGAAGCCTACTTGATCATAATGGATAATTTTTCTAATGTATTCTTGGATACGGTTTGCCAGTATTTTGTTGAGGATTTTTGCGTCGATGTTCATGAGTGAGATTGGTCTGTAATTCTCTTTCTTGGTTGAGTCTTTGTGTGGTTTTGGTATCAGAGTGACTGTAGCTTCATAAAAGGAATTTGGCAATGACTCTTCTGTTTCTATATTGTGAAATACCTTAAGGAGTATAGGTATTAGGTCTTCTTGGAAATTCTGGTAGAATTCCGCATTGAAACCGTCTGGTCCTGGGCTTTTTTTGGTAGGGAGGTTTTTGATAACAGCTTCTAATTCTTCGCAACTGACAGGTCTATTTAGATTGTTCACCTGGTCCTGATTTAATTTTGGTATATGGAATTTATCTAAGAAAGTGTCCATTTCTTTTACATTTTCCAGTCTTGTGGCATACTGGCTTTTGTAGTAAGATCTAATGATTCTCTGAATTTCCTCTATGTCTGTGGTTATGTCCCCCTTTTCATTTCTGATCTTATTAATTTGCAAATTCTCTCTCTGCCGTTTGATTAGTTTGGATAGGGGTTTATCAATTTTGTTGATTTTTTTCCAGGAACCAGCTTTTTGTTTCATTGATTCTTTGGATTGTTTTCTGTGTTTCTATTTTGTTGATTTCTGCTCTCAGTTTGACAATTTCCAGTCTTCTACTCCTCCTAGGTGAGTCTGCTTCTTTTTTTCTAGAGCTTTCAGGTGGGCTGTTAAGTCTCCAATGTATGCTTTCTCTGTTTTCTTTAAGTGGGCACTAAGGGCTATGAACTTTCCCCTTAGGACTGCTTTCAAAGTGTCCCATAAGTTTGAGTATGTTGTTTCTTTATTTTCATTGAATTCAAGGAAGACTTTAATTTCTTTCTTTATTTCTTCTTTGATCCAGGTGTGGGTCAATAGTTGACTGTTCAGTTTCCATGAGTTTGTAGGCTTTCTGGGGGTAGCTTTGTTGTTGAATTCTAACTTTAGACCATGGTGATCTGATAAGACACAGGTGGTTATGGATATTTTTTTGTAACAGTGGAAGTTTGCTTTGTTGCCGAGGATGTGGTCAATTTTCGAGAAGGTTCCATGAGCAGCAGAGAAGAAGGTATATTCTTTCCTATTTGGGTGGAATGTTCTATAGATGTCTGTTAAGTCCATTTGATTCATTACCTCCATTAATTCTCTTATTTCTCTGTTAGGCTTCTGTCTGATTGACCTGTCCATTGGTGAAAGAGGAGTGTTGAAATCTCCTACTATTAGTGTGTGCGGTTTGATGGCAGCCTTGAGTTTTAGTAATGTTTTTTTTACGTACGTGGGTGCTTTTATGTTAGGGGGCATAGATATTCAGGATTGAGACTTCATCCTGATGAATTGTTCCTGTTATGAGTATAAAATGTCCCTCTCCATCTCTTCTGATTGATTTAAGTTTGAAGTCCACTTTGTTAGAAGTTAGTATGGCCACACCTGCTTGTTTCTTAGGTCCATTTGCTTGATAAACCTTTTCCCATCCCTTTACTCTAAGTAGGTGCCTGTCTTTGTGGTTGAGGTGTGTTTCTTGTAAACAGCAGAATGTTGGATCCTGTTTGCGTATCCAATCTCTTAGCCTGTGCCTTTTTATAGGTGAGTTGAGTCCATTGACATTAAGGGATATTAATGACCAGTGGTTGTTAACTCCGGTCAGATTTTTAGTCATAGAGTTTGTGTGTTTGCCTTCTTTGAGTTGTGCTGGTGACGGGTCTCTAGATGTTTGAGATATTGTGGTCATTGTTGGACTCCTTGGTTTGTGATTTTCCTTCTATTACTTTCTGTAAGGCTGGATTTGTGGCTACGTATTGTTTAAATTTGTTTTTATCCTGGAAAATTTTGTTTTCTCCATTTATAGTGAACGAAAGCTTGGCTGGGTATAGTAGTCTGGGTTTGCATCCATGTTCTCTTAGCTTCTGCAGTACATCTATCCAGGACCTTCTGGCTTTCATGGTTTCCATAGAGTAGTCAGGTGTAAGTCTGATAGGTTTACCTTTATAAGTAACTTGACCTTTTTCCTTTGCAGCTCTTAATATTCTTTCTTTATTCTGTATGTTTTGTGTTTTGATTATTATATGGCGAGGAGATGTTTTTTTTTGGTCCAGTCTATTTGGTGTTCTGTATGCTTCTTGAACCTTCAAAGGAATATCTTTCTTTAGGTTGGGAAAGTTTTCTTCTATAATTTTATTAAATATATTTTCTGGACCATTGAGCTGTACTTCTTCTCCTTCTTCTATCCCAATTATTCTTATGTTTGGTCTTTTTATTGTGTCCCATATTTCCTGAATGTTTTGTTATGAGAATTTGTTGGTTTTGCTATTTTCTTTGATCAGTGTGTTTATTTTCTCTATGGTATCTTCAGTGTCTGACATTCTTTCTTCTATCTCTTGTAATCTGTTGGTAGTACTTGTCTCTGTGGTTCCTGATCGTTTACCCAGGTTTTCCAACTCCATCCTTCCTTCGGTTTGTGTTTTCTTCATTACTTCCATTTCATTCTTCAAGTCTTGAACCGCTTCCCTTATCTGTTTGATTGCTTTTTCTTGCTTCTCTTGGTTTTCTTGGGTATCTTTGAGCGACTTATTCATTTCCTCTACTTTTTTGTTTGTCATCTCTAATTGTTTATGGCAGTTTTTCACCTCCTGTTTCAAGTCCTCTATTATTTTCATATAATTCACTTTTGAGTCAAATTCTTCTAATTCTTCTGGAGTAGGGTGTAGAATTCTTCGTGTTTCGGGATCCCTGGGTTCTGGTGATGTCATGTTGTCTTTCAGGTTGTTGGAGGAATTCTTGTTTTGGCGCCTTCCCATCTCTTGCTTCAAATGTAGCCCAGAGAGGCCTGGTGTCTTGGTCCAGACTTTGCTGTGACTGACTCTCTGGGTGTATCTCTTCAGTGTAGAAACAGGAACCAACCCGTCCAGATGGAACTCCTCAGCACAACAACTCAGATGGCAACCCTGGAGCACCAGCTGTAGGTGCCCAAGCTCCCCCACAGGGAACCTTGAGACCTGCCCAGAAGGCAGGCACTCCCCACTCTGGGTGGATAGCCTTAGTGAAGGAACTTAAAACCGGTCTTGAGCACTGGTCCTAGCAAGCCGCAGTGCAGGGTTGGGGGTGGGGTGTGTTGCCGGGGGGGATTGGGTCTTGCCTAAGAAAGGCAGCCCTGCAGAAGGAGCTGGGGGGAGGGGGGTTTATGCTAGCTTCTGGGACACACCGCCCCTGGCTAGTAGACACTCACCTGTTCAGATGGAATTCCTCAGCTCCTAACCAGGGCCGTCTGGTAGCTCAAGGATCCGGGGACAAGAGGTAGGGGGTGGGAGGGAGCGAGGGGTCCAGTAGACCACCGGAGATCCTGGAGCCCCAGCTGTAGGTGCCCAAGCTCTCCCACAGGGAACCTTGAGACCTGCCCAGAAGGCAGGGACTCCCCGCTCTGGGTGGATAGCCTTAGTGAAGTAACTTAAAACCGGTCTTGATCACTGGTCCAAGCAAACTGCAGGGCAGGGTTGGGGTGGGGTGTGTTGCGGGAGGGATTGGGTCTTGCCTAAGAAAGGCATCCTGCAGAAGGAGCTGGGGGAGGGGGGTTTGTGCTAGCTTCTGGGACACACTGCCCCTGGCTAGTAGACACTCACCCGTCCAGATGGAATTCCTGAGCTCCTAACCAGGGCTGTCTGGTAGCTCAAGGATCCGGGGACAAGAGGTAGGGGGTGGGAGGGTGCAAGGGGTCCAGTAGACCACCGGAGATCCTGGAGCCCCAGCTGTAGGTGCCCAAGCTCTCCCACAGGATACCTTGAGACCTGCCCAGAAGGCAGGGACTCCCCGCTCTGGGTGGATAGCCTTAGTGAAGTAACTTAAAACCGGTCTTGAGCACTGGTCCAAGAAAACTGCAGGGCAGGGTTGGGGGTGGGGTGGGTTGCCGGAGGGATTGGGTCTTGCCTAAGAAAGGCAGCCCTGCAGAAGGAGCTGGGGGAGGGGGGTTTGTGCTAGCTTCTGGGACACACTGCCCCTGGCTAGTAGACACTCACCCGTCCAGATGGAATTCCTCAGCTCCTAACCAGGGTTGACTGGTAGCTCAAGGATCCGGGGACAAGAGGTAGGGGGTGGGAGGGAGCAAGGGGTCCAGTAGACCACCGGAGATCCTGGAGCCCCAGCTGTAGGTGCCCAAGCTCTCCCACAGGATACCTTGAGACCTGCCCAGAAGGCAGGGACTCCCCGCTCTGGGTGGATAGCCTTAGTGAAGGAACTTAAAACCGGTCTTGAGCACTGGTCCAAGCAAGCCGCAGGGCAGGGTTGGGGGTGGGGTGGGTTGCCGGGGGGATTGGGTCTTGCCTAAGAAAGGCAGCCCTGCAGAAGGAGCTGGGGGAAAGGGGTTTGTGCTAGCTTCTGGGAAACACTGCCCCTGGCTAGTAGACACTCACCCGTCCAGATGGAGTTCCTCAGCTCCTAACCAGGGCCGTCTGGTAGCTCAAGGATCCGGGGACAAGAGGTAGGGGGTGGGAGGGAGCGAGGGGTCCAGTAGACCACCGGAGATCCTGGAGCCCCAGCTGTAGGTGCCCAAGCTATCCCACAGGGAACCTTGAGACCTGCCCAGAAGGCAGGGACTCCCCGCTCTGGGTGGATAGCCTTAGTGAAGTCATGATTATTTTTCAAAGTCATGCTGCAACACAGAAAATGAACACTGTGCTAACTTCTAACAATAAGTATAACATATCCCGAATAACAAATTCTCATTTGAGAGTAACACACGTGCGTTTCTCACAAAAGCATTTCTTGAAATCTTACCCTTTCAAAAGAACGTTATTATCTTTCAAGTAAAACTTCTAGAGAGAAAATGAACACTGCTCTAACTTTGAACAGAACTTTGACATATACAAAACTAGGTCATCTCATTTTAGAGTAACACATGTGTGTTTCTCACAAAAGCATTTCAGAAATTCTTACCCTTTCAAAAGATTGTGAGTATCTTACAAATTAAAACTTCTAGAGAGAAAATGAACACTGCTCTAACTTTGAATTGAACTTTGACATACATAAAACTAGGGCTTTTCATTTCAGAGTAACACATGTGTGTTTCTCAAAAAAGCATTTCATGAAATTCTTACTGTTCAAAAAAACGTGATCATCTTTAAAATAAAGCTTCTAGAGAGAAAATGAACACTGCTCTAATGTCAAACAATACTTGGACATATCCCAAACTAGGGCTTCTCATTTGAGAGTAACACACGTGCATTACTCACAAAAGCTTTTTATGAAATTCTTACCCTTTCAAACGAACGTGATTATCTTACAAAGTAAAACTTCCAGACAGAAAATGAACACTGTGGTAACTTCTAACAATAGTGTAACATATCCCGAATAACAATTTGTCATTTCAGAGTACCACATGTCGTTTTCATTTCATGAAATTTTACCAAAAAATAATCACGCGATCTTGAAAGAAACTTTGTGAGTGATGCACGTGTGTTGCCTCTCAAATGAGCCTAGTTTGGGATGTGTCAAGTATTGATTTGACATTAAGAGCGTGTTCATTTCTCTCTAGAAACTTTTATTTTAAAGATGATCACGTTTTTGAACAGTGCGAGCACACATGTGTTACTCTGAGTGAAAAGCCCTAGTTTTGTGTGTGTCAAAGTTCAATTCAAAGTTAGAGCAGTGTTATTCTCTCTTAAGTTTTTAATTTATACTCACAATCTTTGAAAGTGTAGAACGAGAATGCGTGAGAAACACATGTGTTACTCTAAATGAGATGACCTAGTTTGTATATGTCAAAGTTCTGTTCAAAAAGCAGTGTTCCATTTCTCTCTAGAAATTTGCTTGAAAGATGTAAGCCCGTTCTTTTGAGAGGAATAAGATTTCAGAATGCTTTTGTGAAAAGCGCCGTGTGTTACTCTCAAAATGAAATTTATTATTAGGATATATATACTTATTGTTAGAGACCAACACAATATTCATTTTCTGTGTTGCCGTATGACTGAAATGTCATGACTTCGCCCTAAGCTATCCGCGGAAAGCGGGGGTCCGCAGCCTACTGGGCGAGTCCCTCAGGTTCCTGTGGGATAGCAGACACAACCTGGGGGCTCCAGGATCTGCGGTGGTGCCCTCGCTCCCTCCACCTCTTCACGAGATCAAGTACCGAGGCGACTGGGCGGAGGCTGAGGGGACTCCCCATCTGGGCGGTGATATCCTGCAACCGGGGGCAGTGTTTCCAGGAAATGCACAAACCCTTTCGGCTCACTCTGCAGGGCTTTTGCACTCTTAGGTAAGACAATCCCGGCAGCCCACCCCACTGGCCCTGCCACAGGCACAGCTGGACCGATGCTCAAGACGTTTAAATTCCTTCACTAAGGCTATCCACCCGGAAGCTGAGGAGTCCGCAGCCTGGGCGGGTGCTCAAGGTATCCTGTGGAGAGCTTGGCACCAGCTGGGGCTCCAGGATTCATCGGTGTCTACTGGATTCCCACCCCCTACCTCTTGTCCCGGATCTAATTCAGTCAACCCTGGTTAGAGGAAGCTGAGGGATTCCCAGCTCTGGGCAGTGAGTGGTCTGCCAGGGGGGCGTGTGAGTCCCCCAGAAGCACGAACCCCCTCCCCCAGCACACGGGAGCTGCGCTGTAGGCAGGACTTGTCCTCGGCAGCCCACCCAGCCCTGCCCTGCAGTTCTTTGGACCAGTACTCAGGCTAGTTTTTAGGTACTTCCTTAAGTATCCGCAGAAGCGGGGAGTCCCCTGCCTTCTGGGCAGTCCATCCTGTGGGAGGGAGCTGGGCACCCACAGCTGGGGCTCCAGGATCTTGTGGGGCCACTGGATTTCACCCCTACCCTCTTGTCCCCGGATCCTTGAGCTGCAGCCCTGGTTAGAAGGCTCAGGAGCTCCATCTGGGCCAGTGGCTAGCCAGGGCGAGTGTGTCCCAGAAACTATTTCAGCCCCTCCCCCATTCTATTTCTGCAGGATGCCTTTCTTAAGGCAAGACAATCAGCACACCCACCCCAAGCCCTGCCCTGCAATTTGCTTGGACAGTGATCAAGACACGATTTTGAATTAAGCACTGGGACTATCCGCAAGCGAGGGAGTGCCCCTTCTGGGCGGGTCTCAAGGTTCCCGCAATGGGAGGCTTGGGCCTGCGGCTGGGGCTCAGAGATCTCTATTTCGGCCCCTCCCGCTACCTCTGTCCCGGATCCTTGAGCTGACGACTAGAGGCTGAGGAATTCCCCTCTGGCGCAGTGGTATCTGCAGCCGGGGCGTGTGTCCCAGAAAACTAGCAAACCCCCCTCACAGCTCCTTCTGCAGGGCCTTCTTAGGCAAGGACTTGTCCCCACGACAACACACCACCCCAACCATGCGACTGCCAAGACCGGAACGTTTTAGTTCCTTTCACTAGGCTATCCGCGGTGAGTGCTACGCTGGGCAGGTCTCAGGTTCCCTAACAGAGAGCTGAGCACTGCTCAGTACCATCTGAGGTATTTGTGCTGAGGAGATTCAGCCTGGGCAGGTTGATTCCTGTTTCACTATTACACCCAGAGAGTCGGTCACAGCAGACCAAGACACCAGGCACTTCTCTGAAGCTGCATTTAATGAGATGGGAAGAAAAATAACAGGAATTCCTCAACAACTGAACTGTCACCAGGAACAGGGAATCAGGCAGGGGTGGAGCCAAGAAGAATTTGACTCAAAATGAGTATATGAGATGAAATAGGACCCCGAAGCAGAAAAACTATATAGAGCAATTAGAGATGACAAGAAAGCAGATAAAATTAAAAACCAGCAGAAAAACCAGGAGAAACAGAGAAAAACATGTCAGCACCCAGATATGAGAGAGGCGGTTCAGGCACTTGAAGAATGAGATAGAAATGAAAACACAGGCCGGGAGGAGGATGGAGTTGGGAGACCTGGGTAAGCGTCAGAACACACTACCAACAGAATTACAGAGATAGAAGAGAGAATGTCAGACACTGTATAGAAAATAAACACACTGATCAAAGAAATAGCAAGACCAACAAATTCTCAGCAACAAACATTCAGGAAAATATGGGACACAATAAAAGACCAAACATAAGAATGTAAGGATAGAAGAAGGAAGAATTTTTGTCAGTGGTCCAGAAAATATATTTAATAAAAATTATGAAAACTTTCCCAACTAAGAAGATATTCCTTTGAAGGTTCAAGAAGCCTACAGAAGGCCGGATAGACTGGACCAAGAAAAAACATCTCCTGCTCCATAATAATCAGAACACAAAACATAAGGAAGATAAAGAAAGAATATTAAGAGCTGCAAAGGAGAAAAAGGTCAAATTACTTATAAAGGTATAGCCTATCAGACTTACACTCACATCTGTGTGTAAACCATGAAAAGAGGGTCTGGACTAGATCTCTGCGAAAGCTAAGAGAACATGGATCTGTAAACCCAGACTACTCACCACAGCCGAAAGCTTTCGTTCACTATAAATGGAGAAAACAAAATTTTCCAAGGATAAAAACAAATTTAAAAAGCGAGCCACAAATCCAGCCTTACGAAAGTAATGAGAAGGAAAATCACAAACCAAGGAGTACCCGGCACACAATATCTCAAACTTCTAGACACCTCACAACGCAACTCAAAACACACACAAACTCTATGACAAAAAGTGTCAGGTTAGCAACTTCCTGGTCATTAAATCCCTTGTGTCCAGTGGATCAACTCACCTATGTAAAAAGGACAGGCCTAAGAGATCGATCGCAAACGGGATCCAACATTCTCTGTTACAGAGACGCACCTCAGCCACAAGAATGAGCAGGCACTGCACCCAAGTAAAGGGGATGGAAAAAGGTTTATCAAACAAATGTTGAACATATAAACAAGCTAGTGTAGACCATACTAATTTCTAACAAAAGTGAACCTCAAACTTAAATCAATCCAGAGAAAGAGATGGAGAGGACATTTTCTACTCATAGCAGGAACAATTCATCAGGATGAGGTCTCAATCCTGAATATCATATGCCCCTAACATAAAAAAGCACCTTCCATACTATAAAAAACATTACTAAAACTCACAACACTCAGGCCCGCTTGCACACACTCATAGTGGAATTTCAACACACCTCTTCCCCATAATGGACAGGTCAACGAACCTAACAGAGAGGTAAAAGAGAATTAATGGAGGTATTGAATCAAATGGACTTAACAGGCATCTATAAGAACATTTCACCCAAATAGGAAAGAATATAGCTTCTTCTCTGCTGCTCATGGGAACCTTCTGAAAATTGACCCACATCATCGGCAACAAAGCTTAAACTTCCATTTGTTACAAAAATATCCAACCACCTGTGTCTTGCCCTCAGTCACCTACGGACAAGTGGAATTCCAACAACCAAGCTACCCCCGAAAGCCTACAGGCTTCATGGAAGCTGAACGAGTCACTATTGTTACACACCTGGGCATAAAGAAGAAATAAAGAAAGAGATTAAAGTGCTTCCTTGAATTCAGTGGAAATAAAGAGTCAACATAGTCAGGCTTGGGTCGCTGAAAGCGGTCCAGAGAAGGGTTCCATTGTTCACATTAAACGAAAAGCATACGTGTGGAGAACTGAACCACACTAAAGCTTCTAGAAAAAAACGAACTCTCACCTAGGAGAGTAGAAGACTGGAAATAGTAGTCAAACGCGGAAATCAACAAAAATAGGAAACACAAAAAACAATCCAAAAGAATCAATGAGAGCAAAAAGCTGGTTCCCTGGAAAAATCAACAGAATTGATAGACCCCTGTCCAAACTAGTCAAGCGGCAGAAGAGAGAATTTTACTGCGAATTAATAAAGATCAGAAATAAAGAAGGGACATAACCACAGACATAGAAGGAAATTAACAGAAAATCGATAGATCTTACTACAAAACAGTATGCTCACAAAACTGGAAAATATAAAAGAAATGGACACTTTTCGGAATAAATCCATATACCAAAGTTAAATCGGAATCGAGTAAGAATCTAAATAAACCTGTCCGCTCAGGAAGAATTAGAAGCTGACGCTCAAAACCTCCCTACCCAAAAAAGCCCAGGAAACGGTTTCAATCGCGGAGATTCTACCAGGAAATTTCCCAAGAACTAATACCCTATACTCCTTAAGGTATTTCACAATATAGAAACAGAAAAGATAATTGCTAAACTCTATGGGAATTCTTCAGAGAATAATCACGTCCGCTACGTGCAAACCACAAAAAGACAAAACCAAAAAGAGAATTACAAGGCCAATCTCATAGAACATCGGCTAAAATCTCAGCAATAGGCCAAACACGTATCCAAGAATACATTGAAAGAATTCCATTACAGTCAAATGAGCTTCATCCCAGAAATGCAGAATTTGCCACTGTTCAACATCTCAAAATCTCTATCAATATAATCCATCATATAAATAAACTGAAAAAAAACCATATGATCATTTCCTTTAGATGCTGAAAAGCTTTTTGACAAAATTCAACATCCCTTTATGAGTAAAAGTCTTGGAGAGAGTAAGGATACAAGGGTCATACCTAAAATATAATAAAAAATAGTTTTAACAGCCCGACAAATACTAACATCAAATTAAACGGAAAACTCAAAAAGCCATCCATCACGGCTGGAGAACATATCCATCTATCCATACATCTTCAATTAGTATCAAGACTCAGCAGATAAGCAACTAAGAACAACATAAGGGGGATCAGTTGAGTGGCAGGAAGAAGTTAAGCTTTCGTTATTTTGCAGATCACTACGATAGTCTGCATAAGCAATTCAAAGCTCCCAGAATTCTGCGCTGTGTTAAATAACTATGTGTTGAATGAAATCACTCCAAAAAAAGTACCAACCTCCTCTTCAAAAATCCACACAGAAAGAAATCAAAGAAGCATCACCTCTCCATAATAAGCAAACAACATAAAATATCTCGGGGTAACTCTAACCAAAAGTGAAGATCTATTTGACAAGAACTTTTAGAAGCATTGAAGAAGAAAGTGAAGAGGATACCAGAAAATGGAAGGATCTCCCTTGCTTCCTTGGATTGGGAGGATCAACATAGTAAAAAATGGCAATCCTACAAAAGCAGATTTACTAGATTCAATGCAATCCCCCATCAGAATCCCATCAAAATTGTTGCTGATCTTGAAGGGACAATAATCAACTTATATCGGAACAACAAAAACCCAGGATAAGCCAAAATTCAATCTTGTTTTATATAAAGGAACTTCTGGAGATTACCATCCCTGACTTTAAACTCTACTACGAGCTACAGTAAGTGAAAACAGTTGTGTGTGGCATAAAAATAGAAGTCGACCAATGGAATCGTAAAGAAGACACGGGATCTTAACCCACAAACCTATGAACACCTCATTTTCGATAAAGGTGCTAAAAGTATACAGTGGAAGAAAAAAGCATCAACAAATGGTGCTATGGCGCAGCGGATGTCAACCTGGAAGAATGAAAATAGACCCATATCTATCCCCATGCACAAAACTCAAGTCCAAATGAATCCAAGAAGACTACTCAATATCAGTCTGAGCAGATTTCTGAACCTGATAGAAGAGAGAAGTGGGAAGTACCCTACAACAGATGAGCTAGGCGATACTTCTAGGTATAGCCAGCACACGGTCATTGAGGCAGCATATGTTGATCAAATGGGACCTACTGAAACTGAGAGGCTTCTGTAAAGCAAAAGACACTGTCACTAAAGACAAAAAAGGGAACCCACTGACTGAGAGAAAATTTAACCACAACCCATTACCAAGACAAGAGGTCAGATCTCCCAAGGTATATAAAGAACCTCAAAACTAGAATTTAAAATGCTAAGTGTTGGCAATTAAAAACGGGGCACCGAGTCTGAAGAGAATTCTCAACAAAGAAAATCAAAGATTGGTCTGTAAAGCGTCCGGGCAGGGAAATGCAAATCAAAACAACATTAGAATATCACACACCACAGTCAGAATGGCTAAAATCAAAAACGCCAATGATAGCGAAGCCGCTTTGCTGGAGGGCTGTGGAAGAAGGGGCCCTCTCTGCATCCAGGTCGCTGAGTGGGGATGCAAAGCACTATACACTTTGAAAGCAGTGTGGGTTTCTCAAGTTGGGATCCCATGGACAAGCTCTGGGAATATGCTCAGTCCCGATGCTTATCATGAAGGACATTTGTTCAGCTATATTCATTCCAGCATATTATTTAGTAACCTTCCGGGGAACCTCGAGAAACAACCGGGGTGCCCTTCGATGGAAAATGGATAGAAGAAAGTATGGAATATATACATTCAGAATACTACTAAGCTGTATAAAACAATGACTGGAAGTAGTTCGCATGCAAATGAATGGAAATAGAAAACACTATCCTGGGTGAGGTAACCCAGACCCAAAAGGATGAGACATAGGATGTACTCACTCATAATTGGTTTCTAGAAGATAAATAAAGATCCGGTCAAGTCTGTCAATTTGATGCCTAAAAGAAACTAAATAAGAAGGTGAACCCAAAAAGAGCATACGAGCTATCACTCTGGAATTTGGAAGTAGATTGACCGATTGCCGGAGAAAGCAGTGGTGGGAGCTTGGGGTGTGGTGGGAGGGTGAGGGAGAGGGAGGAATGTGAGAAATGTGAGGAGGGAGGCGGGCAACCTGGGGACGGTGTTTGGGATAGGAGGTTGGTTAGAGACAAGAACACACATGTGTAATTAGGGAGCCATCTTAAGGGTGACAAGAAGACGAATCAGGGAACTCCCAGGAGAAACGGGAGAATCCTTTTGGGTGAATTCCTGGGGCAGCTGTGGATGAGGGGCCTGAGAGAACTCTATCCTATATATACTGATAGATATCTTATATCACATAAACTTTAAATCTGGCGATGGATGGAGATAAGAGACGGACCGCTGGGGCACTGGACTGAGCTCCCAAAGTCCCGTGAGGAGTGGAAGGAGGAGGAGTATGAGCAAGACCACAAGGGTGCGCCCTACACTAGCGTGGGGCAGTGGAGCTGAGTCTTTGGGAAGCAAGGTGCAGCAGATCTGACTGAAAGCAGGGTCAGAACCCGGACTCTCTGGGCTGAGCGGACAATGTGCTGAGAAACAAGGACCATGGCACCCCGTTTTGTCTACTTCATGTTCTGGCTGTGGGAGCCCATCCCGAGCAGACTGGAACCAGGATCGAGAAATTTTCCACAGGAGCCTGACTGCTTCAGCTGGAAGGGGAGGGTGGAAAATGAGAAGACAGAAGAGGCAGAAATTTTTCAATAAAAAATAAATAAATAAATTAAAAAAATAAAAAAAATCCGTTCATTGCAAAATTAAAAATTTCATGAAATTCACT